>PITA01026034.1:0-23328 GCA_004023965.1 Spilogale gracilis
CTCTCCCCAACACAGGATAATCTTGGATCTTTCGTGATGTCTTGTTGCTTCCAATAAAACGCAGCCGGGGCAGGTGGCTTATAGATCTCCAGCTTAACCACTCTTCAGCCCTCTGCAATATTGGCACAAGATACAACGTTCTGCAGCACAGATGCAAGAAGGCAGAGGTGGGCCTTAATTGTCACTGTGAATTTTAGGCCTCTGACATTCTGACATTTTTTCTTCTGTGTTTATTTCCTATTGTCCTTTCTATGGTAGCATAACATGCTGGTCATCACCGTGTTCACAATTTAAATCACAGTAAGATCTCCAAAGTCTTGTTTTGCATCTGTTGAGTTCATTCTATTTAGAACAATATAATGGTGTCTCTTTAGCCTTGTGTATTTGCTAACCATAGGGCCATTATATCATATGCTTCTGTATTTTTACCAAATTATATGTACAACTACTGTTTTGGGAAAAAATATAAAACAAGAAAAATAGTGTCTTCTTTTTTTGGTAATTGTTTTGTCAATAGAAGATCTCTGTGTGTTCTTTTCCAAATTATACTTTCTTTTCCAGAAGTCTTTGGAAGATGTAACTGAACATAAAGGGCAGATGTCACTCAAGTTCAAAACCGAAGCAACTGACTTTATAAAGTCGAATAACATTAAAAGTTATCCATTATTTTTGGTCAAAATTAAGTTGAGCAGAGTTTGGAAACACTCTATTTCAAACACTGCCCATAATGTCAAATGCTTGTCATAATAAACTAAAAATTCTGAATTTATAACATGTTTATTCCTTCTTCTTTATTCTGCCCAATTCAATTCACTCCATTTTATGGTTACTGGAAATCTAGCACACGTCCCTAAAATAATGGCCTGTATTATTTTTCTGAAGGAGACTAAAGCTGTTTGGAGGAAAAATGTTCACAAGTAACAGTGAGAGGCAACATTAAGCTGTGTGTGTGTGTGTGTGTGTGTGTGTGTGTGCACGTGTACGCACCCATACTCACAGCATGCCTTTTAAGAAAGATTATATTGCCTATGGTACTTGTAGTCGGTACCAGGATCTTGGAACACTGGAAAAAAAAATTTAAGTAACAACAACAACAACAAAAAAAGAAAGATTATAAGTTGTTCCTTGCCTTTTTTCTAACATACTCATGAAATGTGGAAATGTAATTCAAAAGAAATACATTAGGAAAACAATTAACATTCTCATCTCAAAATTGATACATCTTTGGTTTTAAAAGAAAGTTTGGGGAACTCTAATTTTATTCAGTAAGTAATCCTGTCCTAGAAAATATCATGTAAGCTTAAGAAAGTGATAACTGCAAAATAATGTGTTACAGTAATATGATTACGTTTTATTTAAAATAGACCTTTGGTGGGCAACCTCATAATTGGCCCATTTGCTGTAGTATATACAATAGAAATAAAGCATTCAGGGCTTTAGAGGAAGATAAGAAAGGGTATCTTAATAACTTAATTTAAAAGTAGATTTCAAAGTTGACATTTTCTCCCTCACTGAGAGTTTCAGTCAAATTGTGACAGAAGACACAGCTATAAATCCTTTGAAAGGCACCTGCCAAAAATAATTTCAGAGAGCAAAGCTATCAGCCACATTTTTTAGGCCACTGAAGTATGTGCATACTTTAGAGAGGGGACCATCTTATCTTCAAACAAGGTTATGCTTGGTCACTGGAGTCTGAACTGTACTGTTCAGCACATTTCTCCCACAAGATGAATGGCATCTTAGATTTGCTTGATGCCTTTTCTTCACAATTCTCTAAGGAGTATATGCCCATAAAATTATCCAGCCCTTTCGGGAAAAAAATTGTCATAGAGGAAATTTTTAAATATCCTATCTGGGCTATACTTTCTTGGTACTTTCTACTGCCTTTTTATTTTGGCAGATTAAACCCATTCTTGGGGAATCTACCTAAGATGCCATCTATATTCTGAAGCCATTCAGGCACAAATAGTCCTAACATATTCTATGATCTGATAAAACTTTATAATTCATGTTGATTTTTTAAAAAATATTTTATTTATTTATTGAGAGAGTGAGTGAGAGTATGAGAGGGGAGAAGGTTAGAGGGAGAAGCAGACTCCCCATGGAGCTGGGAGCCTGAGGCAGGACTCAATCTGGACTCCAGGATGACGACCTGAGCTGATGGCAGTGGCTTAACCAACTGAGTCACCCAGGTGCCCCTATAATTCATGTTGATTAATGTTATAACACTCATTGCACTTTATTGTGGTTCTTCAACACATATTAATACCTATACTAATAATTCATAATATTAATATTTTTTAAAGATTTATTTATTTGAGAGAAAGCAAGAGAGTACATAGGGGGAGGGGCAGAAGAAGAAAGAGAGAGAATCTTAAGCAGACTCCCTCACTGAGCACAGAGCCCCACATGGGGGCTTGATGCCAGGATCCTTAGATCATGACTTGAGCCAAAGTCAAGAGATGGATGCTTAA
This sequence comes from Spilogale gracilis, assembly GCA_004023965.1. NCBI lineage: Eukaryota > Metazoa > Chordata > Mammalia > Carnivora > Mephitidae > Spilogale > Spilogale gracilis. Next base: position 2,475 of record PITA01026034.1, read on the forward strand.
CCAACTGAGCCACCCAGGTGCCCCCCATAATATTAATATTTTGTTGAAAAACTCTGCAACAGGTATTACAGTGGGCAATTTGTAAGCATTATTTCTTTTAATTCTCATCAAAATCCTTTCAAGTATTACTACTCCTAATCAACGGGGACCTTAACTATTATTTACCAACTCCTAACTAGGAGCCAGAAATGCTGGTCTACACAGATCTGCTGAAATTAGAGCCATAAATTTGTTTCCATCTTTTTTTAAAGATTTTATTTATTTATTTGACAGAGAGATAGACCACAAGTAGGGAGAGAAGCAAGCAGAGAAAGAGGGGGGAAGCAGGCTCCCCACAGAGCAGAGAGCCCAATGTGGGACTCAATCCCAGGACCCTAAGATCATGACCCGAGCAGAAGGCAGAGACCTAACACTTGAGCTACCCAGGCACCTTGTTTCCATCTTTTTATTAATTCCCAGTGATGGAACCAGAAGTCACAGAGATAAGACACAGTCCTTGCCCCCAGAGAATTCACATTATAAAAATGGAGATTAATTACAAAATTTATATTTAAAATACAATGTAAAATTAATGCATGTCCTGTTCATTGTTGACATTATTATTATTATTATTATTATTATTATTATTATTGGGTTTTACAATCTTCAGCATCTCATCTTTCCCATAGAGGATGTTAAATACATGTTTTTTGAATGAGTGAGTAAATACCACTATATGCTACTAAATCACATTTGTTACAACATAGTCTGACAGAATAACATTCTGGATTACATGAAATGAAACTGCATACAATACTGGGAAAAGCCTGGGGCTTTGATTTAGGAGAAGGAGCCTCAGTAGCAAGAGGCAGTGGGGGGTGGGGGAGTGTACTGGTGGGGTGGGCGGGTAGAGGGGTGGGGGCGCTGGTGAAACACAGAAACAAAACATTTGGCTAAACCTCAGTGAATTCCTGGTCCAAAGCCAAGGGCATCTGTTAATCTTATCATCTGACTTTCTTTCCATTTGATAACAGAATGGGATTTATTCCCAACTAACCTATAACCCTGGCCTCTTTTTTATATTAGTAAAAAGAAAATGATGACAACCTTATGTAATTCATATAAATTAAATCACAATTATAAGATACTAACTATAGCTCGAGGCACATAGTGCTTAATAAATGTTTGTTATGTGAAATGAGATGTAATAGATCCTTCCTATACAGCCTAACAATCTCCACAAAGTAAATCACAGATGGTATAAAAGAGGATAAAGCTTTTCAGAGCCTGAGAAAAAGGGTATAGTGGAGCTTTCTCTCTTGGATTCCACAATGCAAAGAGTAAAAACACGCATCAGTGAAAGGCAAAAGAGCACTGTGGTTAAGAGCTCAGATGCTGAGCTAAATTGCTTTTTTCAAACCCTGACTCTATCAATTACTATTTTGTAACCTTCAATATGCTACTTAAATTTTTATACAGGTTAATAGTGGAGTACTGGACCTGCCAGTTCTGTTGTTTTAAATGAATAAAACAAGGCAAGGTCTTCGAACAGCACTGGCATGTAGTAAACACCTTAAAAACAGGAGACTAATGGACATCATCTTTGTGGGGACAGCCATCTGTAGCCATAGATGCATGCTCTGAAGTTCAAGATCTCTCATTTGATTCATTTTAAAGTTCAAGCTGTGACAAGAGTCATGAAGGCACAAAGGAAGTATATTAATGGATGGGAATAAGGAGGTTAAGGTGAAAGTTTGGCAGTTACTCTTTATTGGAGCATCTACTGTGATTAAATACTAACATGAAAAAAAATTGGAAGGCTCTTCTTATCATGCAGGCACTTTATATGCAGACAAATACACAAATAAATATAAAATGAATGTACAAAATATTAAAATAACATGAAACCTTTGAAGGTTGGCACTTTATAAAAAAAAAAGGAATTAAGGAAAATGTGATATGTAGGTTGCAACTTGAGAAATTACTGGTCTGGCTCCCAGGGTGAGTGGAGGCTGAATTCCAGCTCATGATCTGATTTAATCACAAACCTATGAGACTTGCCTGCGTTCTCCTGAGAAGAGCACCAAATTCCAAATGTACTCAAAGGCAATATATTGGATGAGAGTGGGTGGACTGCTGTAATTGCTGGGTAATCTGATAACTATGTTCAACATTTCAACATTTTGAGGACCTGCCAAAACATTTCCCACTGTGGCTATGCCATTCTACCTTCCCACCAGCAATGCATGAGGTTTCCAATTTCCCTGCATCTCCACATAGTCAACACCTCAATTTTTCCATTTTTTTTATATCCATCACAGTGGGTGTGAAGTTGTGTTCCTTTGTGGTCTTAATTTGCATTTCTCTAATAATGATGCTGACGTATCTTTTCATGTATTTTTGGTCATGTGTAAGTCTTCTTTAGATGTCTATTTGATTCCTTTGCCCACTTTTTATTTGGGTTGTCTTTTTTATCATTGTATTATAATAGTTTTTGATACATTCTGGATTACATGCATCAAATATATGATTCCATTATAATTGCAATTTGGCAGTGGGAATGGAAACATTTCCATTCTGGGTGTTTTTCACTGCCTATTGCAATACAATACTGAGAAATAAGCAAAGTGAATGTCAGGAGATGATCTGAATTTAACACGATTTTTTTCCTAATTCTTATAAGATAGGAAGAAGAAAATAATAGAGAACATTTAATCTCTCACAAAGCTTAAGAAAAAATCCTGAAAATGAGAGGAACTTCTAAAAGATAAAATGCAGGTAAGAAAGGATGGAAGTTGGGAAGAACTGAAGGCCTCATTGTTTATTGAGCAAACAGAGAGATACTCAATTAGAAAAAAGTACCCCTTGATAATAAGCCAACAAATTCTGATCAGATCACTGGCACCAACAACAAAAGAAGGGCTTTAATAAGGGTTGATGGAGAGGTGGGTTGAGGCGTTATGTACTGATACAACTATATTGTTTATTTCTTTTTGTTTTGTTTTGTTTTTTATTTATTTATTTATTTATTTATTTATTTATTATTTTTTTTTTTTTTTAAGAGAGCACTAGCAGTGGGGTGGGGTGAGGAGGAGGTGTGCAGTGGGCAGAGGGAGAGAGAGAACCTTAAGTAGTTTCCACTCTCAGCACAGAGACCCAGCACAGGGCTTTCTCTCTTAACCCTGAGACCATGAACGAGCTGAAATCAAGAGTCAGGCACTTAACTGACTGAGCCAGCCAGGTGCCACATGATAAAACTAAAGTTTTAAAGCCTGGGTGGCTCAGTTGTTTGGGAGACTGCTTTCGGCTCTGGTCATGATCTTGGAGATCCCGGGGTCCCACATTCCTGCTCGGCAGGAAGCCTGCTTCTCCCTCTCAGTCCCCCTGCTTGTGTTCCCTCTCTCTCTGTGTTTCTCTCTGTCAAACAAATAAAAATCTTTAAAAAAAAATCCTATAAGAAAGACACATCTCTTTAAGATCAGATGAAATACTGTAGAAAAAAAAATGTCTATGAAGTAGAAGACTGTTCATTACTGATGTATCGAAAAACAACTGATTTTTGTATCTTGATCTTATGTTCCACAAACTTGCTGAATTCACTATTTATTCATTTTACATTTTACCTAAGAGGGGTGTGTGTGTGTGTATGTGGGTGTGTGTGTGTATTCTTTTGGGTTTTCTATATGTAAGATTATATTATCTGCAAATAGGGATAGTTCTATTTCTTCCACTCCAAATTGGATCCCTTTTATTTTATTTTCTTTCCTGACTGCTTTGATGAGAACCTCTAGTACAAACTACAGTGAGGAAGACAAACATCTTTATTTTTTTCCTGATCTTAGGGGAAAACATCCAGTCTTTTACCATTAAGTATGATATTAGCTGTGTGTTTTTTTGTACAAATATTTTATCAGGTTGTTGAGTGTTGGATTTTGTTAGATAGTTTTATTAGATAGTTTTCCCACATCTATAATAATGATCATATGGTTTTTGTCCTTTAGGCTATTGACACAGTATATTACATTGATTAAATTTTAATTTGTTGAATAAACCTTGCAATCTTGGGATAAATTGCACTTGATCATACTATGTGATCTTTTTAAGATATTGCTTTAGATTTAGATATTTAGATTTTTTAGATAATTTAGATTTTAGATTTGCTTCCCTAGTATTTTGCTGGTGAGTTTTGCATCAAAGGGATATTGGTGAGTTGTTTTTTATTTGTGTGGTTATGTCTTTGTCTGGCTTTGGTAATAACCTCATAGAATGAGTTAGAAAATATTCCCTCTTTGATATCTTTGGAAGAGTTTGAGACGTATTGGGATTCATTCTTTAAACAGTTGGTAGAATTCACTAGTGAAACCATCTGATTCTGGGCTTTTCATTTTGGAAAGTTTGATTTCAGACTCAATCTCTTTACTTGTTATAAGTCTATTCAGATTTTCTATTACTTCATGTGAGTGGTTTTGGTACTTTGAATCTTTAAAGAGATTTCTCTATTTCACTAGGTTTCCTAATTTGTTGATGTTTACATATTCACAGTATTTTTTATAATCATTTTTATTTCTCTAAGCTTGGTAGTTTTATCTTCTATTGCATGCCTGATTTTCATAAATTGATTCTTCTCTCTTTTTTTTGTCAATCTAGCTAAAGATTTATGAATTTGGTTCAGCTTCTCCAAGAACCAACTACTAGTTTTGTTGGTTTTACTATTATCTATTATTATATTATAGAATGTCTATCTAATATCATTTGTTTTGTTTTGTTTTTGCTCTAATCCTTATTAGTTCTTTCCTACTGTTTACTTTGAGTTTTACTTACTACCCTTTCTCTAATTTCTTAAAATCAGGCAAAATTAGGTTATTAATTTGAGATCTTTTTAATGGGGTATTTATAGCTATACATTTCCTTCTGAATAGTGCCTTTGCTACATAATTTTTTATTATTTTTTCATTTTCATTCATTTAAAAATATTTTCCAATTTTAGTTGCAATTTCTTTTTTTGCTCATTCATTATTAATCGTTTGTGTTTAATTTTCAGATATTTGTGACTTTCCCAAATTTCTTTGTTATTTCTTTCTGATTTCATTCCATTGTAGTACCAGAACATTCAATGTATGGTTTCAACCTTTTAAAATTTATTGAGGCTTGTGTTTTTGGTGTACTATATTGTCTATCCTGGAATGTCCATGTTAAGAATAATACATATGCTGCTGTTGTTGGGTAAAGTGTTCTCTCCGTGTATTTTAGGTTTATTTGGTTTATAGTTTTCTATTTTTTTGTTGATCTGCTATCTAGATGCTCTCTTAATTGTTGAAAGTGGTCTCGTGAAGACTCCAACTATTCTTTTCTATTTTTCTCTTCAATTTTTTAGTTTTTGCCTCAGACATTTTGAAAGCTCTGTGGCTAGGTGAATATGGATTTAGAGCTGCTATATGTTTTTGATCTAACAGAATTTGTTGTTGCTACTTGTTGAAGTTGTTTAGTTAGTGACTTTTCTGCGTTAATTCTGTAAAGTCTATTTTTGTTTTGTCCAAAGTGGCCACTATTGTTTCTGAATGTGTTAGCTGGCTAATCAATAGACAGATTTTCTTGAATACCTGCAACCAATAAACTTCCCGGTCTTTGCCAATGGTCTCTGTGTCTGTTGAGGCTTGCCTTTAATAATGAGCCAGCCAGTTCACAACTCTGGTTCAGCCTCCTGTTTCCTGGTTGTGTAAAACCTCATAGTCAGTGGTCATTGTGAACTTAGGTTCTTCTTAAATCTTTCCTAAGCATGTGCACAGTCCTACACATATGGATGGTTTCTAGATTCCCAGGAATATGTAGTCGTTTTTCAAAGCTTTTTGGTTTTTCTCTGCTTTGTCCCAAAAATATGCCAGGCAGTTACAAAGTTTAAAATAATTGCTTGTAAAAGTTTTTGGACACACCCCTGGGAAAAGCTTTTAGGCTTGGTAAGCTGGGATGAGGTAATATAAAGACAATCTTTCTGAGGAGAGACTCCTAGATAACCACCAGACAGATCCGATAACAATTCTCAGGGAATGAGGCTTTGAGAGAACTCATGTTCTTTTCTGTTCCCTCCAGTTCCTGGAGCCCATGCTGTTTTATTTTTATCAAGACTACTGCTGAGCTTGAGAATGGGGGACAGGACCAGGGTGAGATAAAACATTACAAAATCCACTGTAATTATTAACAGTTTGTCATTTTTTCTTGAATAAATGCTCCATGAGTTGCTGCAAGACTTTGGTTAATTTCAAGAGTCATAAAAACATTGCTTTGAAAAAAAATTATTGCTTTGATCATTTTTCAATTGAGTTTTTATATTTATTTAATTTTATTTATTCATTTGAGAACTAGAGAATATAAGGTAGGTACACATAAGGACAAGCAGACTTCCCCCTGAGAAGGGAACCTGACAGGGGCTTGATCCTAGGAGCCTGAGATCATGACCTGAGCCAAAGGAGGCTCTTATTAATCTACTAAGCCACACAGGTGCCCCAGAATCTAGTAACTTTAATACTGTCCAGAGCCCAGGGATTAGTTTCTCTGCATGACTAATATCTTATTCTCCTTTACTCTAGAGGTCACATTTACTTTAAGAATAGTATACATAGGTAAATAGGTGTATAAAGAATTTTCCACAAAAAATCTTCAGGATATCTATACTTTCAAGACAAAATACATAAACCATCTAAATCTTAACAAATGATATAAAAATGACAAATGCAATCACACTGTGAACTTCAGAATCTATAAAATAATTCAGTAACTTGAGCTTTGATTTTCTTGTGATCAGAATGCTCCAACAAAAAAAAAATCTAGCTTAAATGTTTTTTGATTATTTTATGTATTTATTTGAGAGAGAAAGCACAAGTCAAGGGACAGGAAGAGGGAGAGAGACAGGTTTTGATCCCAGGACCACCGGGATCACAACCTGAGCCGAAGACAGGTGCTTAACCAACTAAACCACCAGGAACCCCTCCAACCTAGACTGCTATTGATGTATTTATATATTGCACCGTTTTTTATAAATGTTTATTAAATTTTTTTATCTATGTTATTTTTGTATAATTCAATGAAAGTTGAAACTTTATTAATGATAGAAAGGCAGCTATCTAATATTTCAAATATTCACTTAACTATTATGCCCAACACTATATATTAAATGTAATGGAGTTACCTTATTAAAATATGTCTCCTTAATTCTCAAGACAAGGAAGATGGGGAATATGGAATCAGTTATAAGTATTACTCCTATAGCAGTTAGAAGAGAGAAGCAGAGATTTATTCCTACAATGTGAATTAGGCCTTAATAGGACCTGATTAAAAATCTCAAGTTCTAACCATATAAAAATTATAAGCAGGTAAAACAAATCCAGAAGTAGTTGTTTATGATATTTGTAACCATTTAGTAAAGAATTTGTCCCCAGGTGCCTGGTTGGCTCAGTCAGTTAAACATCTGCCTTCAGCTCAGGTCATGATCCCAGGGTCCTGAGATGCAGTCCTGCATCCGGCCTCCACAGAAACCCTGGTTCTCCCTCTGTATCTCATTAATCAATCAATAAATTAAAAAAAAAAGAATGTGTCCCCATTCATGAGAATATAATTCAAGAATACCATTCAGTATTTGTTGCTGATAAAGATATAACCTTCAAACGGGTTCCAAAATCTAACATTTGTAAAAGAAAGTGGAAGAGACTGGTGTCTAAACTTTGTGTTATGTGCCATTGATACTATATCCCTAGCACTACTGGGCAGGCTGGTGATTCAGAGTATGAGAACTAACTTGGTAGGACTTTCTCGTTTTAGTTCATATCACTGACTTATGTGATTGTTTTTCTACTCTCACTAACCCCTCAAAAATTGTCACTTGATTTTGCCTTCTCTGGAAAACTCAGAGTTGTAAAAATGTTTTTAAAGATTCAAATCTTTCTATTCCATGCCATCAGTTTAAAACCATCAGATTGGGACTTAAAGGCTTCTGTCAACAGAATAACAAAAGAAGAAATTAAGTCAACTAATTACAACAGAAACTGCACTTAAAAATTACAGGTTAATTTCCTCCCACTGAGTGGACTTTAGCCAAATACCCAGCTGACTCATTCTGCCATAGTTATAAAACAATGATTCAGGGGCACTTGGGTGGCTCAGTTGGTTAAGCAACTGCCTTCGGCTCAGGTCATGGTCCAGGAGATCTGGGATCGAGTCCCACATCGGGCTCCCTGCTCGGTGGGAAGCCTGCTTCTCCCTCTCTTGTGTTCCCTCTCTCGCTGTGTTTCTCTGTCAAATAAATAAATAAAATCTTTAAAAAAAATAATAAAAAAAATAAAACAATGATTCAGAAGTTTTTCATCATAATTGAGGCATTATTTCCCTAAAAACAACTGATGGCCTAAACACATTAATATATTTGATTTCAAAATAGATGAATCCAAAGATTTGGGATATATGATTTTTAAAATGAAAAATGTCCCATGTGGTTTACGAAAGACTGTTTTATCAACCCCCTTCACAATTTCCAAAGTTTATATTATTTTCTCAGTCATCTAGCTACTTTTGTTTGTCAGGTCATAATAGAAGACTTTGGAAGATGATGGTTTGTTAGGACAGAAACAACCACTGTTGGTCTGCACTAAAGATTCTAGAAGAGGGCAAAGAAAATGGATCACAAATATTCTGCTTTAAATTTCATTATGTAACCATTTTTTATAATGAATAAATACAGAACTTAAATATCAATTTATTATGTTAAATATAATAAATATAATTTATTTATTACTCTAAAGTTTTATAACACAGAAAAGCATAAAGAAACAGGCATATTATCCTTAAGCGTATAGGTCCTTGTTTCCTGCATTGTGGCACTCGGAATAGCAGCATCAGCATCTCCTGGGAAAATGTTAGGCATGCATACCAGTCTACATCCCAGACTAGCAAAATTGCAATCTGTTTTTAAACAAGATCCCCAGGTGATTCATATGCACATTATAGTTTGCAAAGCACTGACTTAGAAGCAACTACTATTGAAATTTTGGTGGGTATCTCAAGTGGTTTTTCCAACCAATATATTATAGTTAATGTATTCATGCAATTTTATGATATTGTTATAAGTATTCCCTTATGCCATTAATAATTAATCAATATTATTTTCTACTTTTATTATTAAATATGACATAGCTATTGCAAAAAATTAGTAAAATAGGCCATAAATTGAAAACTACCCAACTCTTATCACCTAGTGTAAAATTTTAGTGCATAGTCTTTCTAGTCATATAGTCTTTTTTTTTTTTTTTTTTAAAGATTTTATTTATTTGACAGAGAGAAACACAGCCAGAGAGGGAACACAAGCAGGGGGAGTGAGAGAGGGAGAAGCAGGCTTCCCACCGAGCAGGGAGCCCGATGTGGGACTCGATCCCCGGTCTCCAGGATCATGACCTGAGCCGAAGGCAGTCGCTTAACCAACTGAGCCACCCAGGCACCCGTAGTCATATAGTCTGATTAATACACAATTATATATTATACATAGAATATAGAACTACATAGAAGGTAAAGTTGTATAACATGGTCATTTTAATGGCACTTTCCTTGCCCTTATGTACTTCATTTCTATGCTATGGTACATTTTATAAGCATTTTTTCAATATTATGTTCCATAATCATTAGCATTTCTTATTCTTTCCTGGAGATTGAATCCTAGTGTATGAGTATCCAGTTTTTACACTAAAAATTATCCATTATTTATTTTTAGTTTTGATTTCCTTTTCCCATTGATCTTCAAATCCACTGTAAAAGGACAGTATGAAGGAATAAATGTATATTATTGTGGGAAAATGCTGATTCTGGTTTCATGTTACAATGGAAAATTCTGATTTTTTAATATATCTTTTGTCTCTTTCTGCTTATATTTATATATTTTTTCTTTTTATAACTAAAATTTATCCATGGCTAAATATGTGAACTTTAGCAAATATTTTTTTTCTAGAAATTTCATGAACCATTTTCATTTGTATAATTTTGTCTTTTTTTCAGCCCAGAAACATTTTATTCAATATAGATGATCTTACTGTTTATATTTGTGAGAAATATGTTCTTAACTAGCTCTACATTTTTTCCTTATGGATACCTTACCATGTGTACATTATTTCTTTTCTTCCAATATAAAAACCTTTATAAAACCTTTGCCATTCATATCAATAGTTCAATACTGTGTCTACTTTATCTTTCATTAACCTCAATCCAATTTTTTAAGATTTTATTTATTTATTTGACAGAGACAGAGATACAGTGCACAAGCAGGGGGAGCAGCAGAGGGAGAGGGAGAAGCAGGCTCTCTCCTGAGCAGGAAAACTGATGTGGGGCTTGATCCCAGGACCCTAGGATCATGACCTGAGCCAGAGTCAGATGCTTAACTGAGCCACCAGGCATGTAATTTTAAATGTTCTTTTTTTTGCCCCCTAATGTTAAATATTTTAATGCATATTTTAATGCATAATCCTAAATTCATCTTTATCTGATCCTCCTTTCATTTTGTCTCGTTGTCTTATCATCTCAACATTTAAATTGTATTAAAACATAGATGATCCATTTCTAACCAATCTTTGTTAACATTGTTGGTGCTTGATTTACTTTTTTTCATACAATCTGGGTCCTTGGGTCTGGTTCAAATTTGTATCTAGAAAGTATATTTTTGTCCATAGTCCCTTGAATACTTCTCACTGCTAAAATTGACTTTATCACATTTGGGAATTAACAGCCATAAAATGGCATGCTCTCTTTCTCTATTGCTGTAATTGGGATTACAGAAACTCAGTGCTAAATAGTCTTCATTCCTGGATTTTTCATCTCTGTTTTTAAGTCCATAGTACTTTATTTCTTGTGATTAAATGTCCAAGATTGCACTTACCTCAATTTGTCCTACTCAGTTGATATCTATCAGTGTATCTACTTACCTACCTATACATCCAGCCAGCCAGCCAGCCACCCATCCATCCATCCATCCAGACATGGATGGATGGATTTTACAGCTGTGGATTATATCATGAACTGGAAATGGAAAGGGAAGTCCTGACTTGGAACAGAGGGAAGGAGGGCTGTTGTAAAAATTAGCCCTAAAAAAATATTAGAATGACAGCAAGTCAATGTTACAGATACATAGTTTCCAAACTAAGAGGTGGAAAAGCTGAGAATAGATTTTCCTATAATTCCTAGTGGGCATTGCAAAAGTGAGCCAGGCATTTGAGTTAATCAAATAAGTTCCATCAAGTTACAGTTTAAAGCAAAACCAAATACACCAGCAGAAGTTTGACTTCAGTTTGGCTTTTTTTCAAAACCTAATGAGATTTTGCTGTTTTCCACATTTTGGTATTTCAGTGACAGTATGGTTGATGACATATCTAGACAGCTAGCTTGTTGTCAGTGGAAAGCAGAAACTATGGAATCCAAATCAACACTCTTGCATCAAAATTGAAGATTTATTTTGTTATATTGTATTATCATTAATGATGCTTTCCTACAGAGTAGAGAATAGGTGAGATGTCCCTGCCAATACATGGTAAATCTGAAGATGAAACAAACTAACATAAAGTATAGTTAGCATATCCTTTTAAAACTTTACCAGAGATTGAATTTTGAAAGAATAGTGTTCAACAGGAAAGTTAGGCTTAATCACAAATAAGCTAGATTTTCTGTCAGTTTATTTGCCTTGATAAGGAAATAAGCTTTAAAATTTTTAAAAATTTCTTCAGATTCAATACAGCCTGGGACTTACATTTAGTTTTTATTTCACAAAAATTTATGACATGTTTCATAATGACTAAGAGGATATGGCTAATGGGGCAAAACACAAAATACTACATGATACCATTATAAATTTGTCATAAAAATGTGTTGTATATTGTTCTCTCATACATGCAAATGTGATAATAGGAGTCACAATTTAAAACTAATTTTCAACTTTGTTTTAAATGGAGTGGGATGAGAAGTTAAGGTGGTTTCTCAGGGGGTCATTCTCAAGTCTGATGCAGATTCCTTTCCAAGAACTATTTCCATGTACTTCAGAACTTCTTTTCTAGCACTATGCTGATCAGCAAGGCTTCTGACATTTACATAAAGAAAAACGGCATTTTCATTCTCTCAGAGCCATTCTTCAAAGAGAAAGACACTACAGCGAGGGAAAACATTAATTAGAAGCACATCTACCATAAATGGCTTGTCACTAAGTTAGAATACTTACCAGAACTCTCACTGTCCTTGGAAGATAGAAAAATTCCTTCAATGCTTGGGTTTAATTTGAGAAGTTAACTACTCTAATTTGTAGTGCTACATATTATGCACAGGCTGCAATGTATTTGTATATTTTCAATACTTTAAAGACTATTTCATCAAATGAATCCCTAATGGAATGCAATTTAATTCTGAAGTTGAAAAATGGGATAACAATTGTAGCCCCCAACACTCTCCTAATGCTTGAAGTATAGCTGGAGAATAAAACAGGCAGTGCATAAAGAAGATATATTACAGTAAAAACTGTCATGATAATGAGAAGGATACACTGTAGTATTTTTGCTTATTTATAACAAATGAGTGTTAATATTTTTTTTGTTGTTTCTTGGGGGAATAGTATTAATTCTTTTTGCTACATTGAAATGAAGCATGGGTAAAGTCATTGAATGTGTGTCTAAATGACATTAAAATGTTACATTAGAGAAATGATAGGATAAAAAAATCACACAAATGAATGTAATGTTTATATTGTCCATGTTTGCTAGTTTTAAGTTGTATGATTTTAAGAAAACTTTCATTGTCTAAATTATTCATGAATAGCCACTTTATTTGTAAAAGGAGGTTTCAAGAAAATAGACTGTATTTTTATTACTAGATCTATGCCAGATTTGAAAGTACCAAAATTTCCATCAGTTTACCCCTTGACTCAAGAAATAGTTTTTTTCTCTCCCCTCAATGAGGAGAGAAAGAAACAACAATGAGATTGAGCAACAACAAAATGCAACAACTCTAAGGCTCAGCTACTATTGCAATCACTTTTCTTCCCCAATAGATTATTTGCTGACTACTACTACTACTACTCTAAAAAGCATAATGCATTTTCCTGTGCATTAGTATATATCAAATGCATCACAGTAATAAAAAAATATAGAAATAGAAAAGAGAAATCTATATGGATTTATGTGCATAATATAAGGACTTCTTTTCAAACATGTAGCAAGTCACCTCATCACACTTACAACAGAAGTATCAATAACTTGTGCAGCAGATTCCACTGTGACTTAAATCCATATTTTTAAAGACTTATTTATTTATTTTAGAGAGAGAGAGAGAAAGAGAGAGATAGAGAGGGAGAACAAGTGGGAGGATTAAAGGCAGGGAGAAGGAATCTCAAGCAGACTCTGCACTGAATGCAGAACCAAAGCTGGGATGGACCTCATGATCCTGAGAACAAGACCTGACCTGAAAACAAGAGTCAGGTGCTTAACTAACTGCACCACCCAGGTGCCTCCATATACTTCTTAAGTAATTATAATCGAGCTGAAAATGTGAGATGAGGAAAGGTGGCCGGTAAGCTTACTTCCATGTAGGAACATGATAAATCTTACTACTACATCTGAAGAGATACCAGAGATGAAACATGTCAGAGTTGTTTTCCAGTTCTCCCAGGAACCATGGAATTAGATCAGAAATTTTGGAAAATTCTGACATGACATGAGACACAGATATTAGACATTTCTAATGCTCCAGAACTGCCTGTGGGCCAGAGAGGAAAACCAAGACTACAAAAGATCCTTCTCACATGTATGCCCTAGGCACAGCCCATGATCTTGGAGCTTATTGAGACCACTCCAGTGTGCAAGATCTAGAAGGACTACTAATAGCATAAACATAACTTCTCTGAGATTATAAAGACTGGGAGTCATGAGTGATTAGCCTAATAAAAATCCAGAGTATGTTTTTTTGAGAATAAAAAACAAGTTTCTTTGTGTGCCTTTATATGTGTAGAATGTACTCAGTACCCTCTAAAAACAATACATTGCCCAAGATCAAAGACCTTGCATTGTGGTTAATGAGAAAGTTACATGGAGCATATTTGTAGTACTTAGTATATGTCAAATAATTAATCTTCACAGCTCTCTGTAACAAAGGAAGCACTGAATTTTTAAGTGAAGACAGAGACCCAAATAAGTAAAATGATTTGCTTCCTTCCATTTTTGTGAGGAGGCTTTCTAATCCCACTTTCCCAGTGCTTAGAGTTCATGAACTACAGATTTCATTTCTTTTTGAAATAGTTGAGTTAATCTTTCCACTACCTAAAACCAATATTTTCTCTGGGATTTTACATGTTTACCTTTTGTTATAAGGTGGTGAGAAACCCTGAGATTAGCAGTTTTTGTTGTATCCCTATATCTGCTGCAAACTGATCCAACAGGAACTGGCAATGTTGAATTAATTCTAACTGTTAGCTTCTTTTGTCATTATTTTCTTTTCATATTCAGGTGCTTTTAAAATAAGCATAAGGAAAAAGACTTCTTATGAAAGAATATGTATATTTATATGGTATGTATATTTATACATAATATGTATATATTCTTATACATATTGTGGAAATAAATAAAGGAAGTCTCATTTAAAATGGAGTTGGGAAGTCCTGAAGAGGGAGCTCTATTTTAGGATAACTAAGAGTAAGAAGTATACTTGGCATTCCCCAACAGGAAAAGAAGCTTTTTAAACTTACTCCAGCAGGAGGGAAGAATTTCTCCTTGCCTAGCAACAGCCCAGCCAGTGTGAAGCTGCCACCATCCTGAAATCAACAAAAACAGCCTCTCTCAGCTTCCTCTTTTCCCCTATAAAAGCAAGCCCCTCTCCTCTGTTCTCTGAACTTGCCTATGGTTCACCATAGTTTGTGAGTCCCAAGCTGCAATTCATCTGCTATTCCAGAGTGAGTCCATTTTGCTGGTAAAATAACTGGCTCTTTTTTTAAGGTCTATCTCTCTATCTGTCTATCTATCTATCTATCTATCTATCTATCTATCAATCATCTATCTATCTATCATCATCTTCTATCTATCTATCATCTACATATCTGCATCTCCTGTATCTCCCAGTGCACTGCTCTGTGGTCCTGCTAATGTCAAATGACAGAGGAACTAGTAACAACGCAGTAGAGTAAAACAATGTTGCCTGGGCTGGGCTTGTTCATCATTTGCAATAAACTATTTTTTCTAATCAATATTTTATTAGCTTGGCAAGTCAGAAAGTCTTTCATATGGATGAGCTGTCATGATATATGATAAAACAATTGCTATTAATTTAGAGAGCTACTTTGGAAAAAATCTGACCATCTGATATCTATAGAGTTCAGTGGTAAACCTTGTACAACAAGCTAAAAGCCTAGGAAAACATGCACAGACTTTTGCACAGACTTTTGTTAAAATTGTGTCTAAATAGAGAAATTTTTAATTGCTTTGTTCAAGTATGATTGACATACGAAAAGCTGTAGATATTTACTATATCCAACTCATTGTGTTTAGAGTTAAGTATCTACCTGTGAAACCAGTATCACTATCAATGTTATAAACTTAGCCATTACCTCTAAAAGTCCCCACCCCCCTTTTTTTCTTTTGTGGTAAGAGTACTTAATATGAGATTTGTACTCTCAGCAATTTTTTAAGTATACAATATAGTATTGGTAATTATAGGCCTTATGTTATACAGATTTCCAAATATTATTTGATGTAACTGAAACTTGGTACTCTGACCAGCACCTCCTCATTCCCCTCACCCAAGCCCCTGACAAACACCTTTCTCTGCTCCTATGTGCTTGACTCTTAGATTCCATATATAAATGAGACCATGCGGTATTTGTTTCTTTGTGTCTGGCTTATTTCACTTAGCATAATATCCTCCAGTTCCATCTATACCATTGTAGATGGCAGAAATTCTTTCTTAAGGCTGAAGAATACTCCTGTTTACCATTAAAATGCATTTTCCTTATCCATTCATCTGCGGATGGACAATTAGATTGCTTCTGTATCTTGCCTATTGTAAATAATGCCACAATGCAAATGAGAGTGCAGATATCTCTTTGAAATCCAGATTTTAATTACTTTGGATATATACCCAGAAGACAGGTTGCTGGCTTAAATGGTGATTCTCTCTAATTTTTTAGACAAACTTTATGTTATTTTTGATAGTGGCTTCTCCAATTTACATTCCCACTGATATCCTCACCATTCCTTGTTGTCCGGGGAAATGCTTTAAAGTATGTTATAAATATAGAGAAACACACTGAGGAAAGGAAACCCATCTTTTCTGTCAGTAATAGATTTGAACTTTATAAATACCAAACGTTTCAAGTTTTTTTTATGGAGTTAAAGCTAGGGGCTAGACTCTTAAATGCCATGACCATCTTACACAGAGACTGGCAAACTATGGACTACAGGCTCAGTAGGGCTCAATATCTGTTTTGGTAAACATAGTTTTATTGGAACACAGCTTTGTTATTGGGTTTACATATTGTTTGTGGCTGCTTTCGCCAACTGCAGAATTGAGTAGTCGGGGCAGGGACTGTATGACCTGCAAGCTTAAATTACTATCGATAGTCACTTTTACAAAAAAAAGAATTCTGACTCCTGGTCTTGCTGAGTGAGGGACAGGCAGAGCTAGGAAGGGGGCCATGGGGTCAAGCTTACAAAATTCAAAATGTGAGGGGTGCCTGGGTGGCTCAGTTGGTTGGGCGACTGCCTTCGGCTCAGGTTATGATCCCAGAGATCCGGGATCGAGCCCCACATCGGGCTCCCTGCTCCCTCTCTCACTCCCCCTGTTTGTGTTCCCTCTCTGGCTATGTTTCTCTCTGTCAAATAAATAAAATATTTTTAAAAAATTCAAAATGTGGAGATGAAAGGAAACCAGAGATAAGGGAATAAACCGGACCACACTGTCCTAGGTGTCAGAGGTGAGGTCTTGTTTTAACAGCTACTTGTGACCAACCAAGAATTACTGGACCCTAAAAAGGAAGTAAGCCATTGAAGGTGTTATCACTAGTCTTTACCCAATAGTGCTATCAACAGAGATGGTAAAAAGATTTAAGTTCCCTATAAAAGATCATCCCTAAAAGGCACAGTGGCAACCCCGTCAGGACCCCTCTCACCTTCTGAGAGCTTTTCCTCTATCCTTGCTTAATAAGCTTCTATTGCTTTACTTATTCTCCTTTGTCCATGAGATTCATTCTTATCTCCTAGATAAGAACCTAGCTCTCCTGCATTATTTCTGTCCCAGGAAGCTGAATTATAAACTAAAAGTTAGGAAAGTACTATTTATGGGGTGCTAGGATGATGACGGTTTCAATTTCTATTCTTTTACTTTCTTCTTTCTAGTTTTCTGTATGTTCCAAATTTTTTGAAATATTTACATATAATTCTTATATCAGAAACACATTTTTAAAAAAGATTTTATATATTTGACAGACAGAAACACAGCTAGAGAGGGAACACAAGCAGGGGGAGTGAGAAAGGGAGAAGCAGGCTTCCCATGGAGGAGGGAGCCCGATGCGGGACTTGATCCCGGTTCTCCTGGATCATGACTGAGCTGAAAGCAGATACTTGCTTAATAACTAACTGAGCCTTGCAGGCACTCCAGAAACACATTTTAAGTTTAATTTTATCTTCATATGCATTTTACATACAAATTTATTTTCAAATGCACTTTATAAATATTATATTTCTTTGCTCTCTTTTTCAGCAAATATCTTTAAGAGTTTATTTGTATTCACTTCTTTAGTTTTAAGTCTTTCTAAACTCATTTCCATTAGAATTTCTCCTACATATCTCTAAAATTGCTCTCATCAAAGTCTTCCATGGTCCTACATTGCTAAATTCAGTATTACTTTAAATTTTACTTGACCAATTAGCAACATTTGAAGGGGTTGATCCCTCTCTTCTACTTAAAATGCAGTCTGTGATTGAGCTCTATAATTCTATCTTCTCTGGGTTTCCCCAAGAGAAGTAGCTGCTTGTTTCAATCTTTTGCTCAGGACTCTTTTCCCCAACCTCTTCTTTATCATGGATTGCGGTAGGCCTCAGTGCTGATCACCCTTCTCAGCCTACACTCCTACTCTTGTGCAAATCCCATCTCTGACTTTAAGTGCCTTCCATATGCTAAGTTTCTAAAATTGGTTTCCTCAGGTCATTCTGAAACAGCGGAAACAGTATCCTCCTATCTTGACATCTCTACCTGGAAATCTAAGAGACATCACAGCTTTGACCCTCCTCTAGTCTAAGTTGACTTAACCAGCATGCATTCCATTTTAGTTAGTGGAAACTATGTCTCTGACGGCTCAAGTCAAAAACTCTGCAATTACCTTTCTGTCTTTTACAGCCCATTATATGGAATCATGTTAGCTCTACCTTCAACTTAGGTTAAGCTAAAACCTCACACCTTTTACCACCAAAACAGCTAACACTTGTCTGACTCATCATCATTTCTTGTCTGCAAGGTAATTACAATGCCTAAAAGGCTTCTGTGGTCAGCTCCCTGTTGACATTCCTCTACTGTGATTTTGCTCCTGTTTCATTTCTATCAAATTGCCTTTAAAGTTCTACAACTATATGGAGTATTCTCCAGCCTCGGGCCTTTTCCGTTTGCCATTCTCTCTGTCCACAGCCCCAGCTGTAAGCCTGGTAATGTTCTCAATCCCTTTAAGTATTGTTTTAATAGAAACTTCTCACCGTGCCCATATAAAAGATCCTCTTTACACCGCTCTACTTTTTTTCTTTTATTCACCACATTTGTTATCTTCTGTCACAGTCTATAATTTACTTTATGATTATGTTTATTTTTTTTATTATCTGTCTCTCCAGAGATCACCTGAAGACAGTGGTCCTTGTTTTTTTTTCTCTGATGCATTCTTAGCACTTAAAATAGCTGTTGGGAACCCATGGCAACCCCGTGGTGTCAACTGTGGCAGTGTAGCCTCTGGCTCCCTGTGCCTGCCCCTTGTGGGGGCGGAGCACAGGTACAGGCCCGGCGCTGAGATGTTGGGAGGCATAGGGTGGTAGCCGGAGGTGAAACTCCTGGTACCTGCTGGTGCCTGCCTGCTTGGGTCACCTGATGTCTTGCTCCGCCTTTTCCTGCTCTCACTGAAGCATAACTGAGTCCATGGTGTTATTTCAAGACAACACATAGGCCTTGTAACAATCATCTGATCATGATGTATGGGAATAAGTGATTCATGTGCACAGGGTCATAGCTAGCCTTTACCCCCTCAGAGATATAATTGCAATTGTTTTTCCTTTGATCACAATGGAGTTTGAGTACGGTTGAGGGAGCTGAGGTAATCATTAATTCTGTGCTTATGTAAGTGATTCCTCTATAAGATGTAAAATCCTGAATAAAGTTGGCTTGTTGGACATCATCCACTTGTCCCTCCTGTTCCCATACTTTTCTCTATCTCTGTCTTTTCTACGTCTCCTTACTCTCAGGTTTCATCTATTGCTGCGCCGGCCGCGACAAATAGCAATCTATTTACAGACATATATTGTCCAAATGTAGGAAAAATTAAGACCCATTTGTGTGCACACAGAGACAAACATTTACCTGCTGTTCCTACCAGAATTTAGACTTCCATTACCTTCAAATGTTTCACCGTAGAGAAGTGACTTTCTTCCAATAAATGCCAGATATATTTTGAAGTTTGGGATTCTATATATTTTTCTGAAATCTTACATTTCAGTAGCAGCTTATCTGTTTGGAAATGCATTCTGGATAGGTTTTAAAAAATATTCTAGACCTAATTTTCTGATAATACTGCACGCTGAAAAACTTTAACTTTCTTGCCATGGGCAATTGCTGAGTCAACTAAACATCTTCCTAGACCGATCACATATACTTTCCCTGGAAGCAATACTTGAGCAGTGACAGCCATTAAATCCATGAGAAAATTTACAAAGATACATTTAGTCAGCTTTTTGGGTTCTGTTTTTAAATAATCAAATAAATGAAAATTATTATCCAAATCCCATCCTAATTGGATTACTACTGTTTTACAATCCTTACATACTTTTAAGTCCAAAACTTTAATTATACTTTTGTTTTGTATTTGTATTTTGTTGTTTATTTACTCCTTCTTATCTTTCAAAAGAGAAGTAGGCCCCAGAATACTTCTCCTACAGGCATTTTCTCATTGACTTTTCTTTTCTAATTTCTACTTATCTTTATGCTTCATAGAACATTGCAGGAATACTGATGTGCTCTTTGGGGGCATTATTCTTGTTTTTCACAGATACTTGTGTTGATGGTTTTTTACTATAATTTTATTTGTTGACCACCTACAATATAACTAATATCAGACTACATGCTTAGAGGGATCCGTACTGTAAAATTTAAAGACCTTACTATTTAGCTGTTATTTCCTCATTTTTATGAGTTTTAGCATAGAAACAGTTACTAATTTCAAATACATTTAAAAACTCAATGCTTATAGGGAATTTTTACAGCTTCTACTGTTGATGTGAACTTCATAACTTTACTTAAAGAAAATTTTACTTAAGAAATCTACTCAAAAGGGCATCATTATACATAGTACATAGGTTCATGCAGAAAATTGCTGTTGGCTTACTAAATTGAGGACTGGCAAAGATAAACTAGGTGTGAACACACACACACACACACATATTTGTGTTTCTCACCTTATATAAAAAATCGAGGAGGGGGTCAAGATGGCGGAAGGCCAGGTGACCGCATTTCAGGGAGTTCCCTGAAGAGAGCTGAATTCCAACAAAAAAACCACTACAAGACCACCGTGAACACCCATGAAACCAGCCTGAAATGTGATATTTCCCACTTCTGGACCGCCACGAGAGACAAA
>PITA01026035.1:0-23347 GCA_004023965.1 Spilogale gracilis
ATATAAGTACTGGTCTTGGGGGTCATATAGGTTGGGCTTTGCTTTTTGACCTCTTCATTCACCCTTGATAACCCTTTCTTTACCCTGTAACAGCTTTGTACCATATAAATCCTATCACCGGGCCCCACTCTGGCAGGGGTGTCTTTTCTTGCTTCCTCCTCTCCGTTTTCTTTTTTCTTTCCCCTCCCTTTTTGGTGGTAACTCTGGTTGTTCCAAAACCTTCCAAAGACCAATCCACCTAGATAGTGGCTGATATATTTAGTCATACACCCCCTCAACCACTCCTCGACACAATGACACGGAGAAGGAACACCCAACAGCAGGAGAACCCTGAGACTGCAACCTCGGCCACAGAATTACTGGAATGAACATAAACAATATGACAGATACGGAATTCAGGGCAGCAATAGTCCAAGCAATAGCCAATTTAGAAAAGAAAATTAGTCTCAAAATGGAAGCCATAATAACATAAATGAAAGCTGAGGTTAGAAAGGCTTTAGACGAGATGCAATCTAATTTAAATATGCTAACAGCCAGAGTAAGTACAGCTGAAGATCATATCAGTGATTTGGAAGACGCACGGAATAGGAAGGAGGAGCAAGAGAAGTCTTGGAGCAAACAAATAAAATCCCAAGAAAACAGAATAAGGGAAATGAATGATGCCATGAAACACTCCAATATCAGAATTATTGGAATCCCTGAAGGAGTTGAGAAAGAGAGAAACCTAGAAAATATTGTTGAACAAATCATGGATGAAAATTTCCCAAAACTGATGAATGAAACAAATGTTCATGTCCTAGAAGTAGAGAGGACACCCCCCAAGATCAATGAGAACAGAAAAACTTCCAGGCACATAATAGTAAAATTCTTGAATCATAAAACCAAAGAATATGTCTTAAGGGAAGCTAGGAGAAAGCGATCCCTTACCTATAGCGGGAGGATCATCAGAATAACATCAGACCTTTCCACAGAAACCTGGCAAGCCAGAAAGGGCTGGCAAGACATATTCAGGAAATTACATGACAAAAATATGCAAACCAAGGATAATGAACCCAGCAAGGTTGACTTTCAAAATGGAAGGAGAAATAAAGAGCTTCCAAGACCCCCAAGGTCTAAAAGATTATGCAACCACCAAGCCAGCACTACAAGAAATACTAAGAGGGGTTCTTTAGAGGAGAAACAAACCCAAGAGTGACACAAAACAGAAATATACAGAGGTAACTTATAGAAACATGAACTCCATAGGCAACATGATGTCAATACAAACATATCTATCAATAATCACCCTCAATGTGAACGGCATAAATGCTCCAATAAAAAGACACAGGGTTGCAGACTGGATAAAACGACAGGACCCATCCATATGCTGTTTACAAGAGACTCATCTTGAATCGAAAGGCACTTCCAGATTGAAAGTGAGGGGATGGAAGACTATCTTTCACGCCAATGGACCCCAAAAGAAAGCCGGGGTAGCCATTTTCATATCAGACAAATTGGATTTTAGTCTAAAGACTGTAGTCAAAGACACAGAAGGACACTACATCATTCTTAAAGGGTCTATACATCAAGAAGATCTAACAATTGTAAATATTTATGCCCCTAACTTGGGAGCAGCCAACTACATAAGCCAACTGTTAAAAAAAATAAAGAATCATATTGATGCCAATACACTAATTGTAGGAGATCTTAACACACCACTTTCAGCAATGGACAGATCATCTAAACAGAAAATCAGCAAAGGAAAAAATTATAAAGTGGTTGTCAGTAGGTTACATTGTGGGATTGGATGAAAAAAAGAGCAAGATAAATTTATGAATGAGAGAAATAACCTCACTCGATAGGAGAAATATATGGATGTATGCTTTTTCCAAAACTCACTAAAGTGTACATGTAAAATGAATATTTGCATTTACCCTCTTGAATTTTACCAAAAGAAAAAGTTCTGTAAATAAAACTAAGCAAAGCAAAGTATTAAGTAAAAAAAATATATATATATATATCTGATTGTGGAATTAAGAGACACCTTTTATATATATATATATATATATATATATATATTTACTTTTTATTTCCCTTAAATGTTCACATGTAATTTTTATAATCAAAAGACAAAAAAGATTAATATATTAAAAATATTGAAGATGTAATAAGCTACTCCAAAAAGTTCCTACTTAATACGTTAGCATAAATGAAATGTATTTGTAATTAAGTATTAATTAATATTTTTAAGTTCATAAATTATAAGACAAATCACTTTATTTAATGATTGGAGGTTTTCAGATCTTCATATTTGCATTGATATTATTTTATATACAGGATTATTAGTACACCTTATATGACTAACAATTTTGAGTAATAGATCCATCAGAGAACATAACATGTCATTCATAACTTATACAGTTGTTTTTAAATTCTGTAGTAATAGGAGACATAGTCAGCATGATTATACATAGTTGAGTTTCAAATGTGACACATACTGATTTTATAGGCAATTCAAAAATAGCACTTATAAAAGGGTGTCATGCAACAGCAAACTAAATTAAGATTGAGGGAAACCACTCAGAAAAATGATTAGGATGTTTTATGATTTCCTGATGCACTTCTGCAAAGATATATTTCACTTATTCATGTTCATTACATAGCATGCTTACATTTTGCTTCATTTATAATAATCAAATGTTTAACCCTTATAATTTTAATAAATAAACAGAACTTACCTCTTTTTTCAAGTTTGTTGTCTAGCTATTGACATACTTCATTATTAGCTTCTAATTGGTTTTGATTTTGCATAGCTGTGAAACTCATTTGAATAAGCTCATTATTTTGCTGCCAGAAGAAACAAGATTTAATTTAATTAGAGGTCATTGCACTTCCAGATTGAGTTAATTAAAGATCTAATCAAGCCTCCTGGGTATAAGTAGATTGTCAGTTGGGAAAAACCATTACAAGGCAAAACTCTAAAAATCTACATTAAGGTTAATAGTTTTTTCAATTAAAACTTTGTATTTTTTGGCTCCTCCCAGCTCCATAACCTCCTGAAATACTGATTAATGAATGTCAAGATGGTCACATCTGTGTAATGTGCTGTATTCATGAAAATATATTTTTATCAAGTTTCTCCAAAATAAGCAAGTTCTAGGTTTTAATGGGAAAAAAATGATTAAAAACTACACCAGATGATATTATGTTACAGAGTGTCTGAGCACTCTTATGTGTCCTGAGAATAAAACAGTATCAATTTAATTAACACTATCAGTTATTGAAGTGATGGTATACACATCTATACTATCTCTATTTAAGTACCATCTTCTTTTCTTTTCAGTTCTATGTACTGAACTTTAAGGCAAAGTTTTCATATGGTAAATGAGCTGCTAAAATTGCTGCTTAAAATATAAAATGGAATGCAAAGGATTCCTGAAGTTATGTTTCAGATGGTTATGGAGTTTTAGAAGTAAGTTGATGTGGACATCAAATTTTTAAAAAGATAAGGAATGAAGGTCAATGTACGACTATTTGGTGCAAATGTTTCAATTATCAATAAACAAGTGTCTTCATCATTTTTCTGCTTATTGATACAGCATTAATTATACTGCAAAGAAAAACTCTTAAAAGTACAATCTATATAACTCTTGTACATTTATCTTGTAATTTTTCAAAAAGATACATAATTTAATTCAGTCTTCAAAGCAGCATAGTAGTTCTGGTGAAAACGAAATAAAGTATATAATTTACAGTTGATTTCATGAGAACCTGTTTGTTTCAACCTAGAGTAAGTTATGATTAGTATCAAAACAGAAGTTGTATGTTCTTTTCTTTCTTTTACTATTCCAACAACAGTATTTAATAAATTGTTTTTCTCAACTGTAATTCTAAATTTAAAAAAAGAGAGAGAGAAAGAGAGAGAAATGAGATATTTACTAAGTTCTAGGAGTAACAAAACGAAATACTAGAAAAATAAAAGAATGTAGCAGTGTAGGGCAGTAGTGTAAAAACACAAGTGTTTGAGTCACCCATATAATTACTAGAGAAGGTACTTGGCTAAAACAAAATCCACACCTGCACTTGCATTCTCCCTAGCAAAATGAACCTGTTGTCTTCCTCAGTAAGTTATTTCAATGACTAATGAAATAATAATGAATGCAGCATTCTCAGTGCTTAACAATGCTAGCTCTGACTACATATTTTGTAAAATCTATGGATTACAAGTCAATCACAAATGCTTAGAAGTTATGAAGCAGTAAAGATAGAGGTGCTTTTCCAAAGATACTAAAAGGTAACTTTTCTGCAAGTGGACACACTTGTAGGGCATTCCCTAAATGAGAATGTTCACAATCCCTGAGGAATTACAAATAATCCTATCATATTTCATTATATGCGAATGATACAGGTGCCATCAAATATTTTAATTACATTTACATTAAATATGTCATACCGGAAATCTCTGCAATGCGTAGTTATATTTTTAGTGAGAATTAAATAAAAATAAAATTGAGGTTAAAATAGATTGTTTGCTCTGAGTCCTGGAAATACAAATAAAAACACTTCCTTAGAATTAGTATAAACTCAAAAGTAATTATTATTATAGTCAAAATTAGCCATCCGTCCCAAGAGTTTCAAGACTGGGAATGAATGTTTAACATACCAAATTATGATTACACACACACTCACCAAACACAGAGATACACACATTACACATATTAATCGTTAGTAACCACTATTTTTCTCTCATCCTACTTTCCTCAGTCAATTTTATGGACACCTATGTTAGGATCATAGGGCACAGTTGTTTGTCTTACTCTATATACAGTTTCTCTATAGGTTCATGTTATTTGTCTTGTTAAAGAAACAGTATAGACATTATAATTGTAAATACTTACTAATATCAACTCCATAATATTTTGTATTAGGAAAGTTTGATGGCTATAAATTCTGTTGAAGTCAATAGTGTGATGGGTCCGTTTCTTCCTGTCTTACATCTTATTATGTATCCATTGTATTTTATTTTTACATACATTATAAACTTTATATTACACTGCTTTAAATTTTGCTTTAAAAAGATGTTGAAACTGGAAAAAAGATGAAAATGAAAAATCTACACAATAAAATAATGTTTTAAGTTTATAATTTCATAAGTCTTGATATATGCGTAATACTCATGAAACCATCACCAACTCAGATAACAAAACTTTCCATCACCTACAAAAGTCTTCTTGTGCACTTTGTGATGCATTAATTCTTCTACCTTCAATCCCCAGGCAGTGATGTATTTGCTTTTTTTCTCACAAAGATTAATTTCCATTTGCTCACATTTTTTATGGAGTCATATAGTCTATACTCTTTTCTGACTGACTTTTTTCACTGAGAATTCTCTCTCTCCCTCCTTTTCTCTCACTTCCTCTCCCTGAATCATCCATGTTCTTGAATGTAACAATAGTCCATTCTTTTTATTTCCGAATACTATTTAGTTGTACAGATAAACCCCACGTTTTTTATTTACCTAATAATGGACACTTGGATTGTTTTCAGATTTTGGCTTTTACAGGAAAAGCTAATATGAACATATGTGTACTAGTTTTATTATGGACATATAGTTTCATTTTCCTTTCTGAAGGCAAATGCCTAAGAATTACTTGTAGTATTCAAGTGAAGGTTACACTTCACAAGAAATCACCAAATTATATTCCAAAGCGGTTGTACCATTTTACAGCAATGGGTGAGGGTTACAGTTTCTTCAAATCCTTGACAACAGTTGGTACCTTCAGTACTTTTAAAAAAAATTGCCATTCTAGTGTTTTTATATTCTGTTTTTAATTTTCAATTTCCTAATTATGAATAATATTGAACATTTTCTTAATGTGCTTATTTTCCACTCATATACCTTCTTTGGTAAAATTTCAGTTTTAATCTTCTGGGTTTTTTGTTTTTGTTTTTGGTAGTTAGTCTCTCAAATACTGAGTTGTAACAATTATATATATGTATGTATATATACATATATACTTTTATATTTCTATATATAATGTGTATTTCTAAAATAATAAAGATCTGGATTTTACTAAGCTTTATGCTACTTCATTTATAGTTGTGATTAAAGCTTGTTGCATGTATTCAAGATGAAATAATAAGCAAACTATTATATTTGAGTATGTGTAGGTGTATAAATAAACACATATATGTATCTGTGTGTGTGTATTTACATATGTTCACTTATAAAGTTCTCAGTAAAAATAGAACTTTGACTAAAGAATTCAAAGAAATAGGAATCCACTGGTTGTTTTGTGGTATGCCCTTGGCTCTTGATTTGAATGCACCACTCTATAGACAAATCATTATGCAGAAAAGCCTTATTTTAAATTGATGATCATAAACTTTGTGTGAGCCCCTAGTATTAAAGAATATTTTACTACCTATGCCTATGCTTTCTACTCTTCTTAATAATATTTTGTGTCTTCATAATTTTAAGACCTTTTAACTCCAATTCCCTGTCCACACCCAAAGTGAATGATGTTGCTCCCTACTTGAGGAAATTCAGGCAATTAGAAAAAACTTGCATGAATTCCCGCTCGTCTTTTACTCACTACCTGCATCTACACCTCTGTTCTCTGCCTCCTAACCTCTTGCCATATGTCAACTTTCTGTGTTCCTATAATGAACAAATTCTTCCACTTATGCACTAAATCCTATCCCTTCTCTTCTACCTAATGCCATTACTCAACAAACAAATGGTTTCCATTCATTTGTAATTTTTTTGTTGAAAACTGTTCAGGACATATTGGCTAATTGGAATTGAGATAAATAGGCCTTTTGTGTGAGGTTTGATATTGATAAAGTTAGGCTGTATTTCATATTTGCTGTTGTTATAGACGCTAAAGGCTGAAGTTTCCTAGAGTATCCTTGTCTCTCCTGTTGTCTTGGGTTTTCCCTAGAACACTTCCTTAAATAGTTTGTGGCTTGCAGCTCTATTAGTTGTAATCATTTTTATTGGATCCCTGTTGTTTGATAAGGTATGAGGGAGGAAAGAGTTCTCTAATTTATTATTACATCTCAATCTTTTAGTAGGCCTATATCTCTCAGCTGTGACCTTCCAAATTGTTTTTAATTCCCCCACCCTGTCTTCCTTAGGTAAGACTAGAAGCACAGAAGAAAATATCATGCCAGCATACTGCTAAGATAATTTTTTTTCTTGAAAAGTGGAATTTTCTTATTAAAAAAAAGAAAAAGAAAAAGGAAGGAAGAAAGAAAGAAAGAAGGAAGAGAAAGAAAGAAAGAAAGAAAGAAAGAAAGAAAGAAAGAAAGAAAGAAAGAAAGAAAGAAAGAGAAAGAAAGAGAAAGAAAGAGAAAGAAAGAAAGCATGCTTTTGAAAATGATTACACGTTTTCTTCCCCATAGCCAGAGACAGTAGATTATCTTTTTTGGCTCCTCCTTGTGGGGCTCCTGGAGGCAAAACTCATGAAATTATAGGTTCATTCCCTCAGGATTATGTCACCCATGAGTTTCTGACTCACATGTTAGTCCACATTCGGCCTTCTATGATATCTAAAAGCTATGTATTCCCACCAGCTTAAGGTTCCAGTGGTTTCTACTCTAGTAATTTGGTCTTGTCATGAGCTGATTCACCCATCTTTCCTGATGCCATGTTGGTCCTTTGCCCTGTGACTTCAATTCTCTGACAAGTCCAAGAAAAGTTATTGATTTTTAGTTTTTTCAGCCATTTTTGTGTGCACGAACAAGGGTGAAGACCTCCAGGCTCTCTATGTGTCAACGGTAAGCCTGAAGTCTGTCTTTTATATATCATTTTTCCTTCCTCCTGAGTCATTTCCATTAGCATACAAATATGCTCTTGATTCTGCCATTTAATAAAACTTTTTCTTGGCCAATTTTTTTTCTCCCTTTTTGTGTTAGTTTCCTAGGGCTTAATAACTTACAAGACTGCATAGCTTAAAACAATAGAGATTTATTTCTTATAGCTTGGAGATCAAAAGTTCAAAATCCTGATGTGGATAGGCTATGGTGCTGCTGAAGGCTCTAAGGAAGGATCTGCCCAATGCCTCTCACCTCAGTGGCAGGAATTCAAGATGGAACAGTCCCTTTGGAAAACGGTTGGATAGTTTCTTAAAAAGTAAGACACAATTTTGTCCCGTGACCAAGCAAGTTCACTCCCAGGTATCTATCAAGAAAAAAAAAAAAAAAAGTCCATACAAAGACTCATGCACAAACACTTATAGCAGCATCATTTATATAGTAAAAAGAAATTGAAAAGAAAAAAAAGAAAAAATTATCAAGTGGTGAATGAATAAACAAAATGTGATATACCCATACTATAAAGTATTATTTTGCATGAAAAAAGAATGAAATAATTATAGCTGTGATAACATTAATGAATCCTAAGAACTTACCCTAAAAGAGGTCAGAAAAAACAGACTACAGTTTGTATGATTCCTTTATATGAAATTTCTAGAAGAGATCCTATGAATACAAAAAGGAAATCTATGGTTGCCTTGGGCAGGGTAATGGGAAAAAGAATTTTATGCCTAGAGGACCAAACTATTTTTTGAGGTCACAACATATTCTAAAATTGGATTGTTGTGATGTTTGGGTAAAACTGTAAATTTACGAAAAGCTATTAGATTGCACTTTTAAAAATAATTGAATTTTAGTGTAAAATTTACCTCAATAAAGTGATTTACAACAACAACAACAACAACAACAACAACAAACATCTGGCCTCCCTGCCTTTAACCTAACAGGAAACATTTTTCATATTCTGATTATTTCATCTGCATATTTGTTATCTTCTAATATACTACATAATTTATTATTTATATTTATTTGTTCTATCAGAATGTAAGTGGGAAGCATATCCATTAGTTTTGATTTACATTCTAAGCCAAGAAAAATGTTAACATAGCAATTGATATTTTTAATGAATAAATACATTCTATTTAGAAATAATACAGGGTTACTTTTCAGGTATATTATGAAATATACAATATAGATTTAAGACAATACAATAAAAATAAATAAACATAAATATTCTCATATTTTTAATTATCACCATAGCAAACTATATTTGGCCTTCTTAAATTTCTTCAGTATTTCAGAAAAGTTGTTGATTGATATTTTTCTTTTTTTCTTTTTTTTTTAAAGATTTTTTTTATTTATTTGACAAAGAGAAATACAGCTAGAGAGGGAACACAAGCGGGGGAGTGAGAGAGGGAGAAGCAGGCTTCCTGCTGGAGAGAGGGAGAAGCAGGCTTCCTGCTGAGCAGGGAGCCCGATGTGGGGCTTGATCCCGGGTCTCCAGGATCATGACCTGAGCTGAAGGCAGTCGCTTAACCACCTGAGCCACACAGGCGCCCCTCTTTTTCTTTCTTTCAATTAATTTTATCTTTTATTCATTCAGGGATACAATGTAAATTTATACATTTTACCACTCATGATTCCCATCATGCAAGTAGTATATAGCCATACTATAAAACCACTTTATGTGAATCTTTTTTTTTTCTTCTTAAGATTTTATTTATTTATTTGAGAGAGAGACAGAGAGTGCATGAGAGAGTGCAAGCACCAGCAGGAGCCTGGCAGGAGGTGGAGGGGCTAGATCCCAGGACCTTGGGATCATGACCTGACCCAAAGGCCCATGCTTAATGACTAAGCCACCCAGCAGCCCCTCTGTGAACCTTTCTTATTTTAGTAGCTAGATTATATCAACCTTAAGAACATCGAAATATTTGTATACTTCTAGGTATGTAGATAGAGAGAAACTTAATTGATACAGACAATAAATTTACATGGATGTATCACTTAAAACATTAACATGAGGGGTCCCTGGGTGGCTCAGTCCTTAGGCATCTGTCTTCCCCTCAGGTCATGATCCCAAGGGATGGAGCCCTGCCTTGGTCTCCCTCCTTGGCCTGAAGCCTGCTTCTCCCTCTCTCACTCCCCCCTGCTGTCTTTCCTCTCAAGCTGTGTTTTTCTCTGTCAAATAAATAAATAAAATCTTAAAACAAACAAAACAAAACAAAAAACATTAACATGAAATCCCAAAGAAAGTTAACCTAAGCAACAATATTAAGTGGCTTCCTTAAAAAAGATAAACATGTAAGCTGTATAAGATTATTTGCCAAATAAATAGTCATAGATTATTGATAGCATTTAGTACAAGTGAACTTAAATTCACACAAAGGGCTTTAATATTTTATACAATATAATGAGAAGAAGGCAGTTTATTCCCCATACCTATTTAATATTTTTCTCTCAAATTACCTTTTTTTCCTGGGGAAAAAAATTCTTAGAAGTACTTACCACCAACAAATTTCCATTAACTTCTGCTATTAATAAATCATTAAGGCAAAAGTAAGGAAAATTGAAATTCATAACACCATTTTATAGTTTTATTTTCACTAGTCTGAATTTTGGGATATGTCTTCAAGATTATTTCACTGAAGGTCTCATTTTCTTGTGGCCCCAAATAAAGACACAGGATTGATTCAAGTGCTATTATATGCCAAGAATTACTTTAAAATGCAAAGTTAATAATGCAGTGTATATATCACTGAATTAAAAACTTCATTATCCTTCTCTAAATCAAAGAATTTTAATACAATCCTCACAAAAGTAAGGGATGGTTGTTATTAGTACTCTGATTTTATAGGTGAGGAAACAGATATTTCCTGATTGAGAGCTAAATGAAAAGCTCATATAGCCTCTTGAGTTCAGATAGGAAATGTTCATTTTTAACTCCAATTTTTTAAATCTAATCATTATGTAATACTGTTTCCAATGGACAAATTAATGAATGTGGGAACATGTATTGGCTCAGACAAGACTACTACATTTTAGATATCTTTGCATTCTTAAATGTTTCCTAGGAATAGCAAACAAGTGCAAAATTAGCAGAATTCATCTTTGACTTTTTTCTTGAGTAAATTCTCTTACTTATAATGTAGTGGGCACTAACATAAATAGTTTTCTAAAAAGAAAAGTAATTTTAGTGTCAATAAGCAATAGGTGACATGTTCAGTATTGTCTTCATGCTACTTTTAATTTAGAAATGAAAACTTATTTCCCCAAAGGACTGCCTTTATACAAAGTTATCTTTTTACAAAAAATAAATTTTGTGATATACTGATATATTAACACAGAAATGGTGATGTTAAACAATACATTCTATAACTCTAAAATTGTAGTGGGATCATGCTTTCATAAGAAGAAAATTAGTTATGTAGGTAACATTATTGTATAATTTCCCACAGGATCTCTACATCAGGATTTGTTTTATTAAATTCTAAAATAAGTCACCTGCATTCACTTTAGAAATAATGTAATGTTGAATAAAACAATATCATATAGCAGCTCACAGTATGAACAAAAACATGTGTTTATATTACCATGAATAGTTATGAACTGAGGTATTGAAATGGCTTTCCCAGCAAAGCACTGCCTCCTAATTTATTTTTATAGCAAATTGAAACCTTATTTTTCATGGTTGGGTAGTTTGCATTCAAATGTACCAATAGCTTCAAATGCAATCACTTCTACACAGCATGTTTTATTATAGAGCATAAAGACAGAATTGCTAATGGTCTCATGTTGGGCCGTCATCTTCTCCATCAAGATTTTTATCTTATTTTATTATATTTTTTACATTTAATATGTAAATTGGGATTTATTTCTTTAGAGAAAAATTTAATGAATCTGAAACTAATAAGATTTTAAGTAATACCCAACATGTAAACTTGAAAAAGAAAATAGAAATGTTCTCTCTAGGAATCTTGAAATTCTGCCAGTTCTTTGTGGGGTACTGAACCTGAAGCTTCCCTTGAAGGATTTTTTTCTTTCTTTTTTTTTTTTTTAAGATTTTATTTATTTGACAGAGAGAAACACAGCCAGAGAGGGAACACAAGCAGTGGGAGCGAGAGAGGGCCGTCGAGCAGGCCACCTGATGTGGGGCTCGATCCTGGGTCTCCGGGATCATGACCTGACCTGAGCCACCCAGGCGCCCCAAAGGATTTTTTTCAACCAACGAAAAGAAAAACTCCATCTATTAAAAGTATTTAGATTATTAAAACTTTACAGAAAGAAAATTTTCTATGAAGAAGATATTTGTCACAATGACTGTTTCACTAATTAAATATAACAATAGAAGCCAGGACAAGTATTATGTTTTCAGATATGCAATTTAAATTTAAAAAAAATGATTTTTTTTAATTTCAGAAAGCAGAGATTATAATTTTACAAGAATATCTTTGTTTATTTTTATAGTAGGAAAACAGAAAATAAAATATTTTGAACTCTACAAATCTATAACATTTAAATCAAATGCTATTTGGTCACATAAAGAGTTCTATTTTAAGTATTTAAATATTTGAAAAACACAACAGTCATTTTGTCTAAACTGTGTAAATATTGTTTTCTATTCATTTAATTATGATTATAAATGTACTACTCATCCACTTCAAAATTATTCTTTATATAAATGGGAATAGATTTATTAAAACTAAATGTAACAGAATTAACACTACTATAACAGAAGCATAATAAAGTGACTGAAATGAGTTACTTGTGCATTTCATATTTAAATGAAAAAGATAGTATTCATTTTAAGGGAAAAAGTAGTACGATGAAATTCAGCTGGTTAAGTATAATGTTTATTGTAATTATTCTTATTATAAAGTATATATATATATAGCATGTACATATAACATATAATATATGTTCTTATTATAAAGTGTATATATACATATAATATAGCACTTATTTGGACATATAGTCCTAAGTGCTATACATATTCTTATTACATTTAATATAACAAGTCTATGAGAACATGAGAATTTTTTTACTGTTTTTTTTTTTTTTTATATTTTATTTATTTAACAGAGAGAAACACAGCCAGAGAGGGGACACAAGCAGGGGGAGTGAGAGAAGGAGAAGCAGGCTTCCCACCAAGCAGGGAGCCCAATGTGGGACTCGATCCCAGGACTCCGGGATCATGACCTGAGCCGAAGGCAGTCGCTTAACCAGCTGAGCCACCCAGGCGCCCCTTTTTTACTAAGATTTTAATTTTAATTCTGATATAGTTAACTTACAATGTTATATTAGTTTCAGGTGTGCAATATAGTGATTCAGTAATTCTGTACATTACTCAGTGCTCATCAGGATAAATGTTTCTTTAATCCCTGTCACCTATTTCACTCATCCTTCCCCCCACTTCCCCTCTGAGTGAAATAATATTCTATTTGTCTTTCTCTGGCTGACTTATTTCACATAGCATTATACTTTCTTGCTCCATTCACGTGGTAAATGGCAAGATTTCATTCATTTTTATGGTTGAATATTTCATCAGATGTATACACCATTTCTTCTATATTTGTTCATCTATTGATGAACAACTTGGGCTGCTTCCATGCCTTGGCTATTGTAAATAATGCTGTGATAAGCATAGTGTTGTATCTATCCTCTCAAATTAGTGCTTTTGTATTCTTTGGGTAAAGAGTAGTGTGATTGCTGGGTGGAAGAGAAGTTCTACTTTTAATTTTTGGAAGAGCTTCCATACTGTTTTCCCTAGTGGGTGCATGAGTTTGCATTCCCACCAACAGTGCAAGAGGTTTCCTTTTTCTCCAGATCCTTGTTAACACTTGTTTCTTCTGTTTTGATTCTAGCCATCCTGACAAGTGTGAGGTGACATCTCATTATAGTGTTTATTTGCATTTCCCTGATAATAAGTGATGTTCAGCATCTTTTCACGTGTCTACTACCCATCTGGAGGTCCTCTTTGGAGAAATGTCTGTTCATATCTTCTGTCCCTTTTTTTAATTTTTTTAAGATTTTATTTATTTGACAGAGAGAAGCACAGCCAGAGAGGGAACACAAGCAGGGGGAGTGAGAGAGGGAGAAGGAGGCTTCCCGCCGAGCAGGAAGCCTGATGTGGGACTTGATCCCGGGTCTCTGGGATCATGACCTGAGCTGAAGGCAGTCGCTTAACCAACTGAGCCACCCAGGTGCCCCTCTTCTGTCCCTTTTTTAAGGGATTATTTGTTTTGAGGGTGTTGAATTGTATCAGTAATACTAGCCTTTTATCAGATATGTCGTTTGCAGATATCTTTTCCCATTAAATAGGTTGTTTTTTAGTTTTGTTGATTGTTTCCTTCACTGTGTAGAACCATTTTATTTTGGTGAAGAGAAAAAACTCATTTTTTACTCTTGAGTATGATGTTCATTGTGGGTTTTTCATATATGGCCTTTGTTATGTTGAGCCTTGATCCGTCTAGACTTAAATTGTTGAGGGTATTTATCACAAATGGTTGTTGTACATTGTCAAATGCTCTTCTGTATCTATTAAATGATTATATTTCAATCATTTTTCTTATTGGTGTGCTGCATCATATTGATCATTTTGCAAATACTGAATGACCTTTACATCCCAGGAATAAATCCATTTGATCATGGTGTATGACTTTTTTAGATGTATTATTGGACTGCTAGTATTATGTTGAGGATTTTGCATCTATATTCATCAGAGATATTGGGCTTCAATTTTCTTTTTCCTGGTGTCTTTATCTGGTTTTGGTGTCAGAGTGATACTGGTTGGCCTTGTAGAATGAATTTGGAAGTTTTCTTCCTCTTCTCTTTTTTGGAATAGTTTGAGACAAATAGGTATTTGCCTGTGAATCCATCCAGTCCTGGACTTTTGTTTATTGGAAATTTTTGACTACTGATCAATCTCCTTGCTGGTAATTGGTCCATTCAAATTTTCAATTTCTTCCTGCTTCTGTTTTGGTAGGTTATATGTTTCTAGAAATTGACCCATTTCTTCTACGTTGTCCAGTTTGTTGACATATAATTTTTTATAGTATTCTATTACATTTATTTGCAATTCTGTGATTTTGGTTGTTATTTATCCTGTTTCATATGCAATTTTGTTCATTTGGGAACCCCTCTCTCTCCTTTTTTATTTTTAATAAGTCTTACTAGTGGTTTATCAATTTTATTGATCTTTTCAAAGAACCAGTTCTGGTTTCATTGATCTGTTCTATTGTTTTTGTTTTGTTTTGTTTCTATTTCATTTATTTTTTTTTACGATTTTATTTATTTATTTGACAGAGAGAAACACAGCCAGAGAGGGAACACAAGCAGGGGGAGTAAGAGAGGGAGAAGTAGGCTTCCCGCCGAGCAGGGAGCCCGATGTGGGACTCGATCCTGGGTCTCTGGGATCATGACCTGAGCCGAAAGCAGTCGCTCAACCAACTGAGCCACCCAGGCGCCCCTATTTCATTTATTTTTGCTCTAATCTCTATTATTTTCTTCCTTCTGTGTTTGAGTATTGTTTGTTATTTTCCTAGCTTCTTTAGTCTAACATTAGATTGTTATTTGAGATTTGAGACCAACTAACAGGTTTTTAACCAACTAACAGTTAGTTGATTTAGACAACTAATTCCTACATACAACATATGAGAAAACAGATTTGAAAGGGAAGCAATACCCACAGTTAACTGAGAAGCAGAACTACTAAGAATATTATAGAATAAGTTTATATTATCTGCGTTAGACCTTAATTAATCCAAGGGAAGCAGAACTGAGAAGCAGAACTACTAAGAATGTTATAGAATAAGTTTATATTATCTGGGTTAGACCTTAATTAATCCAAGGGACTGGTTAAAAATATATATAAAGGGCTGTATCCAGTGACAGGCCTGGATCTCTGAAAGTCAGGTGGTAGTCTGGAAAAAAAAAAAAAAAAAGAAAGAAAAAAAAGAAAAGAAAAGCCAGGCCTAAAAATCAGGAACATGAGAGAAAATGTTGCCCATTAGGGCAATCTAGAAAATCTTGTGGAGTTTGTAAATTTTGTATAGGAAGGACGGTAGGATAAGTGAAGGCCTGGTTGGTCCTCACTAAGAAAGTAGGTCACCAGATAGTAGATGAATCAAAGTGGTGCTTGATGCTGTAATTGACCTATGGAACATAAAATGCTTTAATCCTACCTTCCAAATATAATCCAAAAGTATCTTGTGTTTAATTTTAACGGGCAAGCATTAGAGAAAAGAATCCTTAGAAAAGTAATGCCAACATGGTGGAGACAAAAATAAATCAAATCATCACATTCTCTCTTTTCAGTTTTACTTATATCTAAACACTTATTTTGATTTTTCTTCCTACCTCTTTGAACACAAAGTTGAGATGACTTTTTCCATTTAGATTCTATAGAATTATTCTATAAAAATTACTAAAACAAAATAATTTTTTAGAATTGTGAAAAATGTTATTTTTGAATATGAATTTTAGAAATATCATATTGATAAGGGAATACCACAAAATTAATTTTCACCTTAAGTATATTTCCTTTAATATGTATCAGGAATATTTGTGAAATATTTGATAAAATATTAAATCTTTCACAAGAAGAAAACACATTATTTAATTCTGACATTTACATAAATGTATTCAATAACAAAAATGGCTATATTATTTCATAATGACTAGATCTACTTAACTGTACTAATATAAAGCTATTTTTATATCAGCAAATATCAGTGTAAGTGTTGCATTATTTCATACATAAAATGCCAACATTAATAATTTTAATTCCTCTTTGGAATAACATTTCATAATTAAGAAATTTATTTATGTTTCCCACAATGTCTAAAGAACAAGCTTTCATATTTCACCACAGCAGATATATGGCTTGAGTTTATAAAATTATGCATTAATTCAACATCTTTTTCAAAATACCTGTCAAAATAACACAAAAGATAATAGTAAACAACAACTTTGGAATGATAAGCATGAGTTATATCTGAGAAAAATGTTCACTAACCGTAATATTGATGGGTTAATTTATGCTCAAAATCCTTAAATAAATCAACCTTATCCAAGGTATTAAGGAGAGGAGCTATCAAATCAATTGGAAAGTATTTGATGCAAAATTCTTAATTATAAACATTAATTTTACTTACCAGTGGTAAAAATATCAGGTATTTTTCCCACTTTCAGGTCATCTCCCTGAATAAGGCTTGTTTTCAGAGTCAGCCAAATTTATGCTACTTCATCTTCATAAGTATCTCTCCATTCACCTCTATTCATAGACTGCAAGCCCTCGAATATAAATTAAAATTGCTTAGGAGTTTAGAAGGAAAAACAACACATCTTAGGATCTGTATTTCTTGGAGAAAAATTGCTTTCTTGGAAGCAGAAACTTAAGGAGTGTATTACAAGTAATGAATAACAAGAAGCTGACATGTAGCATGTACTATCCCAACATGAAAGAGAATCTGCAGCTGTACTGAAAAATCTATATTCTGCTAATCCAGGATGTCAAGAACCCTGGATTCCCATGTAAATCTAGCAAATCCCCTACTGTATATCTAGCAAAATTTTATCCAGTAGAAAAAAAAGCTAAAACACTGAGCAAAAATTAAAAATCCACTATTTAACAAGTGTACACCTGAGAAGTAAATTTGCCAGGTACAAAATGAAACTGGATTTTGCTTGAGATAATGATGGGCTGTAAATTCTTTTTTATGGAAACCTCAGTGAGAGTACGTGTGTATATCATGTGTATATATACGTTCAAAAATGTATCTGACTATGGTAATGTAGATGAAACTAGATTCATACTAAAACTGGACAAAAAATAGAAAGACAAAACTCTTTTCAGGCGGTCGGGAAGCAAATGTGGGTGGTGGTCACAGAAAACTGAACAAAATGAGAGGAGCCCTTTGATTTTCAAGCTTTCTGGCTAGGGAAACAAGTAGAACACAGAGCAAGAGGAAACTATCAAGCAGTAGTAGTCTTGTTGAGTTTTCAGAATAGTGATCAGATTTTAGAAAGAAAGAGCATGGCATGTTTGAAAATTTCAGGGCACAGTTTCAGAGAATTAGGGAGCTTCAGAGGGAAAAAACAAACAAACAACGAACACATCCATAAATGGACACAGGGATCTGTTGAATCCTTCTTGAAATACTAAGACAAGAAGAATGGGCAAAATACCACAAGTTTGAGTGAAGAATTACCTGAAACATAATGGTTTTCAGAGTTCAATATAGCTGTGATAAACTTGAGTTTCAACAAACTGGAGGAAAGTTCAGCAACCCTCCATGAGAGTTATGACTTGATATTATGGCTCAATGTTCATTAACGTGTAGAGTATTCCAGACATTTTCCAACATAACATTAAAACAATAATTGAAATTCAAGTTAACACTTAATGAGTTGCCTATCAGAATAAAGCTCAATATTCTTTAGAAGAAGATAAAAAATTCATATACTCAAATTAAACACGTATAGCATCTAAATATTACTTGCTATTTCAAATTACAAATTACATAAGTCCATAGAAACAGATCCAGAAATGAGATGATGACATAATTGGACAAAGATATTAAAATAAGTATTGGTTACAGTCAAATAAGTAAAATATAAACATAATGAAAATATGAAAAGTAGATGAAAAGTAGAACCTCTAAAGGTGAAAACTATAAAATCTAGAATTAAAAATTTTTAAATTTAAAAATTGAGATTAATGATTATGTATTGCTGAAGAAAATTTTAGTGAATTTGAAGACAGTAATACATACTGGCTAAAAGGAAGCACATTGAGAACAAAAGATATATGTATATAAAATAATAGTTCCAGTGATCTGTAAAATGATTATGAATAGTCTAACAAAAGTTAATTTGGGAGTATAGAAAGAGAGACGTAAGCGTGCATAAATATTTGAGGAATTTATGGGTAAATTTGTCTAAATTTGATGAAATCAGAAATCAACAAATCTAGAGAATTCAGGAAAATCCCATTAAGATAAAAACATAGAAAACATTAAGCCACATCATACTCAATTTACAGAAACTTCTGATAAAAGGAAATCTTAAAGCACAAATTTAATAAAAGCACATTATATACAGAAAAACCAGACTTATTCATATATTATATTTCTCATCAGAAACTGTGTAATCCAGAAAAGGATGGAATTATGTCTTCTAATACTGAACTAAAACAATACTGGATATCCATTCATATATACATAAAGGAAGGGATCAAAAATGGTAAATATGTGAATAGATATTTTTTAAACTATATGTCTCATTCTTACTATTATCAAAAATAATTGACTATGTTTTGATTTTACTTATGCTATGTTAGGACAGGATTTTACCTCAAAATACTAAAAATGTTCTCCAGAAACATCCAAACACAGGTAAGACCTTCAAATCACATTTATTTATTTATTTGCTTATTTGTTTATAAAGATTGTATTTATTCATTTATTTATTTTAAAGAGTGAGCACACAGGGAGAGAGAAATAAGGGACAAAGAATCTCAGGCTAGCTCCATGATGAGCATGGATCTCAGGACCCTGAGATCAGGATGTGAGCAGACACCAACAGTCAGAGACTTAACCAACTGAGCTATCTGGGTGTCCCAAATCATTTTCAAACACTTCCAACAACAAAACAAAATTATTGGCAGGGGATTTTTCAATATATTTAGGTCTACTGTACTTATGAGAAGAAACCCAAGATCAAATATGTGTAAATATAGATTAAAACAGAGTGTGAAAACTTTCTTATTATCACTACCAAATTGTTTCATTGTGTATGACATCTTTGGATGACTGTTGAAGTTAAACCCATACATATTCAATTTTGCATATATTTTCTTAAATTAAAACAGTCTCAAAAACATCTTGCTCCCAATTTTCATTTGGTCTTAGTAGGTCATAATTCAATCTTCAAAAGTAATAGTGATTTTTAAATAAATGGACTATATTAAGAATATAATGAATGATTTGTGTTGCATATGCCTAAGAGGGGTTCTCAATCACAGGACAGAGCATGTTTAAATTATGTCTGTAGATAAATGCATATGTTAACCTTAAAGATAAAAGTCAATGTTTTTACTAACAAAGATGGATTTATTTGGGAATAACAGAGAGTTGTAATTCAGGCCATGCAAACTATGGTAAGTCCAACAAAGGAGAGGAATGCTATTTTATGGAGAATATGGAGGAATTTAGGCAGGGTTGTTTTGAACAAAAATTCTTTGGGAAAAAGCATGAGTCCACTGTGTTGAAGCTTAATCATTGGCTATATCGGAGGGGTGGTTAATATCTTGCGGGAGATGCAATGTGTGTCTTTCCCTGTTGGGGCCTGTAATTGACGATTCTTATAATTGACACTGAGTGGTACAGCTCCCCCTTCCAGCCTCTATTTCATTTTAGTGATGTTTTTCTTTATTAATTTCCCTACATATATATATGTGCTTATTTTTATGGCAAGTACCCAGGTTGAATATAATTCATCTTTTTCAAACATCAGAAAACTGGCTTTAAAAAATATATATGGAGCACCTGGGTGGCTCAGTGGGTTAAAGCCTCTGCCTTCAGCTCAGGTCATGATCTCAGGGTCCTGGGATCGAGGCCTGCATCTGGCTCTCTGCTCAGCGGGGAGCCTGCTTCTTCCTCTCTCTCTTCCTGCCTCTCTGTCTACTTGTGATTTCTCTCTATCAAATAAATAAATAAAATCTTTTAAAAAATAGAAAAAAATACATATGATTTTCATTAAAAAAAAAATCTGTCTTTGGGATCCTGACCAAAAAATGCCCCTGCAGAACTCTATGCATCCTAAATTATATGATTCTCTATATTGAAATTACAAGCTAATTGGAAGTGATAAAAAAATAAACCTCTTTCCAACAGTTATATTTATGTCTGATATCTTCTGGATTACTATAGATTATTGTGTCTCTTACTGACTCTGATAAGAACACACATAAAATCTGTAAATGTCCAGAGATAAATATATGGGAATCTGCTTTAATTAATGTGATTCTGAGAAAGACTCCTGTGGTCATTTGGTTGGATGGGTTCACAAATAAGAAAAGGGGTTAATAGAACACGTGAAGACCCAATTGCTGTCTTTTACTGTTCTTTTATGTAAAATAGGTATTAATCATCCCTATATAAGCTGTTTTGAAACAATACATCTATTAGAAACTTTACACAATTTACACAATTTCAGTATAGGAATGGCAACAAAATTGAAGCCAACATATTTTGTCTTGATACACTTTTGTGTATGTATAATAAATACATAAATAAATTAGATGGGTTTAATTAGGTGATTAATGTTAATATTCACTGACAGTTCCACTTAACTCCCTATTTGATGCATGAATTTAGAGACAATATAAATCAAAGCAATTTTTCCAAACAGCCTTCAGGATGTTATTTCCAGAAATAAAGAAAGATGTTTCTCCAATTAAAAAGGAAGTCTAAGAAATTGCAACACATTCCAGAATTATATCAGTTTGGTAGCTTAATCAACTATCTATGGTAAGACTTCATATACAATTCTTGTCTTTATTATCATAACTAATTGTATGATTGTTATTGTTATTATTATATTAAACATGTATTTATCTTGGTCTAAAGGAAAACTATTATATCATTTTGGATACTGACCAGACTTAATTAATGCTTTTGATGACATACTGAGAAAACCACATAGGCAAATTAATGACAATTCAATACTAAGGAAATTGATAATTAATATGTGACTAATTCAGCAGTCTTTTAAAATGCACAAACTCCATTGAATTTTGAGCTATTTTAAGTCATGGTGAGTTCTTGCCTTTTCTGTGGATTTATTATAGTGAATTTTAAGTTGCCTAATATGGTTGAAATAAGTTATTCATAAATAATTGTTTTATTAGTACAATTTGACTATTATTCAATTCTCCATACCCTTAAAACATAGCATAAAATTTATGAAATAAAATAACTTAATAGTATCATAAGTTTTAACCAACATTG
This sequence comes from Spilogale gracilis, assembly GCA_004023965.1. NCBI lineage: Eukaryota > Metazoa > Chordata > Mammalia > Carnivora > Mephitidae > Spilogale > Spilogale gracilis. The sequence goes on from PITA01026035.1 coordinate 21,807, forward strand.
CTTATGTTATGGATTCAACTATTAAGTAATATGGATAATAAGTTATATGTATGTAGGTAACATTCTATGGACATTTATATAATTTGCTATTATTCTTCATATGACTATGAAGTTAAATTAAGTAATATACATTGATATTTTAATCTTAATGAAATACTTTAAAAAATACACTATTTTACCTCATGTTTTGTTTGCTAATATAACATAAGTATATATGGGGATATGGGCGCCTGGGTGGCTCAGTGGGTTAAAGCCTCTGCCTTCAGCTCAGGTCATGATCTCAGGGTCCTAGGATTGAGCCCCACATTGGCAGGGAGCCTCCGTCCTTCTCTCTCTTTGCCTGCCTCTCTCTGCCTACTTGTGATCTCTCTCTCTGTGTGTCAAATAAATAAATAAATAAGATCTTAAAAAAAAAAAAAGAACTTGTGGACATATATGGACATTATTTAAAAGTCTACTTTAGATCTAATTTAAATATGCTAACAGCCAGAGTAGGTGAAGCTGAAGATCGTATCAGTGATTTAGAAGACACACGGAATAAGAAGGAAGAGCAAGAGAAGTCTTGGAGCAAACAACTAAAATCTCAAGAAAACAGAATAAGGGAAATGAATGATGCCATGAAACGCTCCAATATCAGAATTATTGGAATCCCTGAAGGAATTGAGAGAGAGAGAAGCCTAGAAAATATTGTTGAACAAATCATGGATGAAAATTTCCCAAATCTGAGGAATGAAACAAATGTGCATGTCCTAGAAGTAGAGAGGACACCCCCCAAGATCAATGAGGCCAGAAAAACTTCCAGGCACATAATAGTAAAATTCTTGAACCATAAAACCAAAGAATATGTCTTAGGGGCAGCTAGGAGAAAGTGATCCCTTACCTATAGACAGAGGACCATCAGAATAACAACAGACCTTTCCACAGAAACCTGGAAAGCCAGAAAGGGCTGCTAAGACATATTCAGGAAGTTACATGACAAAAATATGCAACCAATATCCAGCAAGGTTGACTTTCAAAATGGAAGGAGAAATAAAGAGCTTCCAAGACTGCCATAGTCTAAAAGATTATGCAACCACCAAGCCAGCACTACAAGAAATACTGAGAGGGGTTCTTTAGAGGAGAAACGAACCCAAGAGTGACACAAAACAGAAATATACAGAGGTAACTTATAGAAACATGAACTCCATAGGCTACATGTTGTCAATACAAACATATCTATCAATAATCACCCTCAATGTGAACGGCATAAATGCTCCAATAAAAAGACACAGGGTTGCAGACTGGATAAAACGACAGGACCCATCCATATGCTGTTTACAAGAGACTCATCTTGAATCTAAAAACACTTCCAGATTGAAAGTGAGGGGATGGAAGACCATCTTTCATGCCAATGGACCCCAAAAGAAAGCCGGGGTAGCGATTCTCATATCAGACAAATTGGATTTTAGTCTAAAGACTGTAGTCAAAGACACAGAAGGACACTACATCATTCTTAAAGGGTCTATACATCAAGAAGATATAACAATTGTAAATATTTATGC
>PITA01026036.1:0-23339 GCA_004023965.1 Spilogale gracilis
CCTTGCCCCGGGCTCCGCTGTGTTTAGCTTCTTTCTAGCCCTGATTCAGGCCGTAATCTGCTGTTATTCCTCACTCACAGAGCACTTTCGTTTTGGGGTATTTGTTTTCAATGGTTCAGCTCTGCGGGCTTCCTCCCCCACTCCCCTGTCTCTGGGGGCAAGCCTCCAGACCCTCTTATTTGTTTCTACCTTTTTGCCGTGTTCTTTGTCTCTCGTGGCAGTCCAGAAGTGGGAAATACCACATTTCAGGCTGGTTTCATGGGTGTTCACAGTGGCCTTGTAGTGGTTTTTTTCTGGAATTCAGCTCTCTTCAGGGAACTCCCCGAAATGCGGTCACCTGGCCTTCCGCCATCTTGACCCCCCCAAAATTTGGCATTTTAACTAATTTTAAGCATGCATTCCAGTAGCATTAAGCACATTCATAATGTTGTGCAACCAACACTATCCATTTCCAGAGCATTCTCATCATCCCAAACAGAAACTCTCTACCCACTAAATAGTAACTCTCCATTCCCTCCTTCCCTCAACCCTGGTAACTGCCATTCTACTTTCTGTCTTTATGAAATTGCCTACCTTAGATACCTCATATAAATGGATCATGATGATATTTGTCCTTTTCTGTCTGACTTATTTCACTTAGAATGTATTCAAGTTTCATTCATGTTGTCCATCAAGTGTTTTAAACATGGAGGGAATAGAATCAAATTTGTTTATGAATTTTCCTCCAGAGGAAATTTCAGGTGGGGATTATAGGAGAGAGGTATATGTAAACATTCTAGAAGATTGTTGTGATTCTCATGATGAGAGATGATGTAGTCTAGATGAAGGTAGAGCAGTGGAGGGAGAGAAAAATCAGTAGGATGGAGGTGATATTTAAGAAGGAAATATTTATTGCCTTCAATGAGCTTACTGTTTATTTGTGGGGCATGAAATTAGTATAAAGCATAATAATGCTAATTTTGTATAATAATTATAGAGCTATGTACCAATGCACAAAGTCAACAGATACTGATTTGACAGAATTGTAATTGATGATTGGATAAGCAAAACATAGTTCAGATGGAAAAACAGACATAAAGTATGTGACAGAGAACAAAATAAGGCAAAATGGAATTGAGAGAAGTCCCATAATAAGTACAGAGGTTGTGATAAAGGAAGAATGAATAAAAGATGGAGTGATTAAGGAAAGCTTCATGAAGGGCAGGACTGAGCCGGTCTTGTTGACAAGTAGGATTTGGTTATATGAAGGAAAAGGAAGAACTTATCCCAGGAAAGACAATATCAATGTTAAGAAAATGCCAGATTAGTTCAAGCCCACATTAAAACTTGAGAAGTGGATCAGAAAGTTTTCAAGGAAAGAAAGGCAATGTTTCCACATGTATTTAGACAATAGTAAATAATGCAAATGCAGAAAATCAATTTAGCAAAAGATAATCCTTGTTTCAACTTACCCCAGTATGTCCTAAAATGGTAGAGTTAGGTACTCTTTCATCCTGAAAGGACTCCATGGGGGATCAATGGAAATCTTTTACTTTACAGCAGCATCCCCATCTCAATATGAAAATTTATTCCTATTTTCTGAGTTTAATAATATACTTGAAAGTCTAGAACAAATAACCAGAAAATAAATGTTTTCTATAACATGCTGGAAAACTCAGATATGACTGTCAAGGATCTGAATCCACTTTATACTGCCAGGAAAATTGCATGAGTATCTGGAGCAACTAATATCAGTAGGTGAAGGAGATTAAGTAATGAGGCAGAAAAAGAACAAGAAGAATACTGAATGTACAAAGCAATCTATGGTGAGGCCAGATATTGATTTGAAATTACAGTTGATTACACTAGGAAGCAAAGAAGGCAGTATTTTCTCAGATGTGAACAAGTGACATTTCAGGGCACTTTTTATGTGTTTGAACTCAGACCTCTCATTGAGCCCAGTGTGGCCATAGAGAGAGGAGAGGTAATTGCATGAGGTCAGCTTCCTTTGTTTAGAAAAACACATTCCCTGGTTAAACTCTCCATTTGGGGCTTGAATAATAACAGATGAAAATATATTATTATACAGCTATAACATTTTCTTATAGCTTTAACTTCAAGTTTCCCCAGAACTTTATTTGGCTTAACTTTTATATAGTCTTTGCCAATTACTGAGTTAGAAATTCCTTCCTCAGTATATAATGGTTCCCACAAAACAGTGGATCAAGCAAATCACTAGGGCCAAGCCCAGAGAACTGAACACAGAATAGAGTATTATAAAATAAATGGTAAGAAAACAAGTGTTATGGGGACTTTAAAAATCACTGTGGACAAATGGGATTAGAGGTGTTATAGAAGAGGTGGACCATGATTAGAGTCTTGAAGGGTTAGTAACAATCAGGCACAAGGGAAAGAATGTGCTTCAAAGGGGCAAGCATGTGAGTAAGAAAAGGTGAACCTCAGTGTTTCTGTTGGACAGTAGGAATGAGGCCACAGTTTTTTCAGGAAAGTCTTGGTTGGAAGAATAGAATGAATCTCCATAAAAAGAGTATCAACTTTCAGGCTACAAAGAGAGTGTGACTTTAACATATATAGTTAAACAGGGCCGCAGTGAATTTTGAGAAAGCTAGAGATGTAATAAAAGGTCGTTGTTTTAGGCACCTGGGTGGCTCAGTGGGTTAAAGCCTCTGCCTTCGGCTCAGGTCATGATCTCGGGGTCCTGGGATCAAGGCCTGCATCCAGCTCTCTGCTCAGCAGGGAGCCTGCTTCCTCCTCTCTCTCTGACTACTTGTGATCTCTCTCTCTGTCAAATAAATAAAATAAAAAATATTTTTTTAAAAAAGGTGGTGTTTTAATAAGTTTGGCTAATGAAAAAGAGGTAGGTTGGAAGAGAAGTCAAAATCAAAGGGACAAGGTTAGATATATTAGCAGTGGTTTAGGTGCAAAAGAGTGATGACTTAGAGTCTGTCAAGCAAAGTTAGAGGAAGGGGCAAAGACTGGTCAGTCTTCCCTCCCCTGCTGGACTCAGATAAGATGGGTTCAGTAGCCTGTGGGAGACCTGCTAAGGAGGTCAGAATTTCTTTCTTTTTTTTTTTTAAAAGATTTTATTTATTTAATTGACAGAGAGAAACACAGGGAGAGAGGGAACACAAGCAGGGGGAGTGAGGGAGAAGCAGGCTTCCCGCTGAGCAGGGAGCGCGATGCAGGGCTTGATCTGGGGTCTCCGGGATCATGACCTGAGCCAAAGGCAGTTGCCCAACCAACTGAGCCACCTAGGTGCCCCAGGAGGTTAGAATTTCTAAGTAAAAGCTTGAGAGGACTAGTATAGGAGATTAAAAAAAAAAAAAAAAAAAAAAAAAAGTCTGCTGCCTGAGCAGAATCTTTGGCACTGCATAATTTAATGGTCCTCCTGAATTGTGCAAAGATGAAGCCTTGGAGACAAAGATAACAGAAAGGAGGAAGGTCAGGGGTGTGGTCAGCAGGACTAGGGTCATTCAATGGTGGCAGAAGAGGATACAGCTGTGGTTAGATCAAGAACAACAGCGACTCTAGTTCCCCAGGGCTTAATTTGTGGTTGAGGAGGCCGGTTCTCAAGTCTGCTTTCTCATGGGGGCACCTTACAGCTTAGCAGCCCCTTTCCATGAAGTTGTCTTTCATTATTTAAGCACCTTAAGAGTGTTAATTCCACAGATACAGATGTTCCTGGGTTTTAGGTAATGAAATTCTTTCCAGAGAGATAGTACTGGCTGTCAGGAGGCATGGACATTCAGGGAAATTATTCTCAACCCTCACTGCCTTTTAGAACCACCTTATAGGCTTTTAAAAAGGTGATGGGAGGAGTGCTCCATGAGATGTTTAAATTAGACTATTTGGGGTGGACAGTAGGGTTATTATTTTTCTAATTGCCCCAGTGATTCAAAGAGACTTACAGAGTCTCTATTGATGTTTGCTTCATCATGAATTACTCACATCAGACTCACCTTGAGCAGAATCTTCATGGTCTCCTGCTATGGGGTCAGTAATCTGCATTTCTGAGAAGCACTTCATTTTTGAGAACTAGTAGCTTAGATGGACATGCTTGAACATCCTCAATTGACAGATTCTAAGTAAGGTTAGGGGGTAGGATTCCTTAAAATGAGATTTTTCTCTGAGTATTTACTTTAGAATTCTGAAACAGCAAAGACAGCTTTAAAATTCTCCTCTGAAAATGCATAATGATATCACTGGGTCTTGAGGTTACATCCTGAGTAGAAGCTGGTTCCTTTGACTGCAGGGGAGTTTTCCCTAAATCTTCCACATCTATTTAAAAAATGATGAATGGAATCCTTGCAGTCCTGAAGATATTAGTAAACTTAACCCCAAAAGTTGTATCTGACAGCATTGTCACCTATAGACATTTACTGGGCATCTTCTACATGTAAGGCCCTGGTGATTCATGGGTATGAAATACAACCATGTGTTAATGGATGTTAGAGACACATTAGGAAGGAAAAAAAAATACAGAAAATGAAAAAATGTTATTTTTCTACCTTTATATTTCAACATTTCAGATCTGGAAACTGAGATCAAGGATTTGATTTATTAGTTGTTCTTTTTTCCATGTTATCAGTCACATTTGCCATATCACTTAATCTAATATCCTCTGCAAATATTAACCTTTCTGTAGGTAGGGCAAAAAAATACATGGTCTATCTGAACAATCTGTTTTAAAAATGTATAGTTTCCATTCCAAATAAAGAGACCATAATCTAATCATTATAGCTAGTAGATTAAGCAGTCTCTGGGAATTTCTGCCTTTATTATAGTCAAAACATTGACCCCACAAGAGTTCTGTAATTCACTCCCTGTATCATTTTAAAATGTGTTGGCTTTATCATATTTACATCATACATGTAATTTTCCTGTCAAGGAATCAGGTTCTTTTCTTTCCTTTTGGTTTTTACCCACTGTTGATATTCCAAGAATAAGACCCATTGTTTTATTGTTTTCAGTTTTCATTTTCTTCACATGTACTTTTTGACATGGTTCAATCATTTCTTTTCCCTACACAGTTAGTAAACAATCTCCTGTCTTCATGAAGGCACTTAATGATCAAAAATTTTATATTTACTGCCCACTGCAATCTAAATCATTATCATCATCATTAACCAAGTGCTCCAAAGCATGGACTAGTCCAGTGCATACACTGAGCAGGGAAAATAGTTTCCAGCCATGGGCAGTAGATGGTGGCCAGATGAGTTCAGTGTAAAGGAGGACAACCCCCAGGGAGTTGATATAAATCTAGGAATAGTGTTTACCCAGAACTTGGTTTACCTGTTACCAGAAAACACTGAAATCATTTTGAGTTGATTTATCTAATCTAGGATGATAGCATAGCCCTGTCAACAAATTTACCAATCAGATAGACTTCCTATCCTGTGAATTAATGTAGTGAAACTTCCTTTGCTTGTTGTGAAATTTATTTATGTTAAGTTATTAAGTGACCAAGATCAAAATACATGTGTGTTTGTGTGTTTTTTGTTTGGTCTCTTTTGTTTCTAGGTTTAATTTAGGATTACTTTAGTCACTCATATCAATCTCTCTCACATAGATAACTGAGAGGAAGAGGTTTGCATAAATATTAGGCAAGACAAAAATACTACAAACTTCCTCTTCCATTCTTCTCCTTCCCTTCCTTTTCTTTCTCCTACATTTCTCTCTCTCTCTCTCTCTCTCTCTCTCTCTCTCTCTCTCTCTCTCTCTCTCTCCTGTGTATGAGTGTGTGTCTGTGTGCCCCTCTCTTCCTCTCCCTTTCCTCATCCTCCATTTCAATTCTATAGCTTTCTGAAGAATGCATACACATACACACACTTTTTTTTTTTTAAGTAGGAAGGAACTTATCTCTAATAAGAATATTTGTATAGGGTTTTGTTTTTGTGTAAGACATCCGCATCCAGTTCAACAGGGAGCTACTGAAACTCATCTACTTAGCCAAGTAATGCAAGTACTCAATATCAACAGGAACTGGATGCCATAAACATTATATGAACAGAAAATAAGTAACTACATGACTTACCGTTTCCATATAACTTACATATCGGACATCTCATACCTTACTTTTCATATTGGCTTTGGTGATGAGAAAACAGTGCTATGTAATGGAAAGATTATTGCCTTGGAATCAAAGACCAGAAAGTTACCAATTTGATCTTGGACAAATCATGACTCCTGTGTTTCTTAGTAGCCATGCATGTCAAATTCAATTGGCTTGTTTATCTCCTGGAGTTGTGGGTGAAGATCTAACGATTAAAAAAAAATAATAGGAACTTTAAACTATTTTCAAAAGAGATAGCTTATAAATAAATAAATACACAAATGTATATTTTGTATTTTAAAATGATAAAATATACAGAATGACTATTAATAAAGATACGTTTTTGCAGTTGACAGATGAGTAATCTCAACCTCCGTCTCATGTGTCTTCAGTCTTATATACAAATTACTACCCCTCAAAATTGGTACTATACCCAGCATGGCAAACATAGTCACTATCTTGTTGCTCTTTAATTGGTTGCCAGTAGTTTCTGTGAGTGCTCACTGAAAGATTCAGATGCCAAGTGTAAGCTTATGGGGAAGGTAGCCATTGAGGTGGGTGAGGGGCATCAAGAGGTTTTGAGGATATGCCTGGTCCAAGGCATAGGCAGTGAAATCAGTATCATAATGAGAAGCCCACATTTTGAATATTTGTCCTAATTTTTCTCTTCTATTATATAATTCGTTTCAAAGAAAATACCAAAAGTCTATTTTGATTGTCCATTTAGCAGTTGGGTAACCTGAAGAATGAGGTGAGTAACTGACTAATACCCTGTCATCACAATTTGGGTTCCAGCTTGCTAAAGAAAACTGAAGGGAAAGTAAGTCATTCAGATGGGCATTAAACAAATAAATCTTAAGCACTCTCCTTTGGGTCATCCTCAGACTAGATACCAGGGAAGGTACTGAATCACTCTACTTAGGGAGGATAAACTCAAGCCATATATTTTCCAGATGTTTTTAGACACACACTAAAAAATTATGAAAATGTTTATAACTTACATAATGAGGCTCCCTGAGTAGAGCAGAATGCACTGTCCAAGCCAGTATGAAATAGCTGACTGAACAAGGAAATAAGACTAGTTTGGGTTTTTTTTTTTTTTTTTTTTTAAAGATTTTATTTATTTGACAGAGAGAAACACAGCGAGAGAGGGAACACAAGCAGAGGGACTGAGAGAGGGAGAAGCAGGCCTCCCGCTGAGCAGGAAGCCCGATGTGGGGCTCGATCCCCGGTCTCCGGGATCATGACCCGAGCCGAAAGCAGTTGCCCAACCAACTGAGCCACCCAGGTGCCCCTAGTTTGGGGTTTTTATTATGATTAAGGGATGGGGCCCATGTGATGGGTTCCTGTGTATAAGCAGAAGTTTTATTATTTGAATTTCCTGCTGGCACAAAGGAGAGAGCACCCGGCTTTTCTTACCACTTCGTTCTGTTGTAGGGTAAAATAAGGAGAGAGGAGCCACTTGTAATAAAGCCGCTTGTAATTAACACTCAAAAAATTGAGTCAAACTCTATTACAGAAGTTTAAATCCTATGATCAAGAAGCCTTAAAGTATAATTGTCACTGTAAATCATAGTCAAAAATTTAAAATAGGGGCACCTGGGTGGCTCAGTTGGTTGAGCAACTGCCTTCGGCTCAGGTCATGATCCTGGAGACCCGGGATCAAGTCCCACATCGGGCTCCCTGCTCGGCAGGAAGCCTGCTTCTCCCCCTCTCACTCCCCTTGCTTGTGTTCCCTCTCTGGCTGTGTTTCTCTCTGTCAAATAAATAAAATCTTTAAAAAAAAAATTAGAATAACAAAGATAAAAAGTGCAGTTAATATTAACTAGTCATAACTTGATTATTTATCAAAATGTATTTCAGATAATAAGCAATACAGAGACTTTAAAGATGGCCAAATTGTGAATTAGAACAGTCAGAAAATGTTTTCGAAAATAAGCAAATCAGCCTGGGGTGTGAAACATAGAATTTGGGTAGGCCAAGAGGATCAGGAAAGATTGTTCAGGCAAAACCCTTCTTGGTCTCTACTGGAACATTTATTTTGTCTATGTCTTTTTTTTTTTTTTTTAAATCTAAGTTTATGTACATACGTAGAAAGATAATCATCTTTGAAGAAAGTTTATGATAGAATATATGGCCCTTTGTCCATGGAATGCTCAGACGGAAATGAAGAAAAATATATTTTAACTTTCGAATTGAGTAGTTATTATTTTTATGATTGTTTCCCTTTCTTCTTTGTTTATTTTTCCTTGGCCTGTTTGTTTGGTGATTCTTGCAGATAGGTGGGAAGGTGGGTAGGCATAGATGTCCAAACGATAAAGCAGCTTTCCCTAGGGTCAAAGCAAATCACTGCATAAATCAACATACATGAGAATTTCACAATCTCTCAGTCTCTGGAGGATTTTTGAAAACTGACATGCTGGAGCTTTTCAAGTAGCCTTTGTATAATTTGCCGGGTATTTTCAGCATTATTCCCTCACTACTTGCTACAGAAATGTTAGAAAACTTCAGACGGCAGCTTTTGCCTTTGAAACTTTTGGATATTTTTCCACTCACAGCTTTGTTTTTGAACCTCAACTGGTGCAGGCAGCCTTATAAACTGGATTGCCAGAGCCCAGCGATAGTGCACCCCAGTCAGCCATATATGAAGGAGATTTTGCTGAAAAAAATGTGCTAGGCCCCTCCAACTCTAAAATGAGGATTTGGAAAGACTCAAAAGTCTTCTCTCTTCTCTCAAAACCTGGGCCCACAGGGCCTTGAACGATTTGTAAAACACAACAAAAGGAATCAAGATAAAAAAAAAAATCTATATACCCTCTGGCAGGGTTTTATGCATTCATACACAATTTCAGTGGGCATTCTATAGCTCCATGGAAGGAGCTGAGCTGTGAGGAAATACTTTCCTTGTTGTTTTGTTTATGAGAGAGAAGCAGCTTCATTATTTAGGTGTTAAATTGAAAAAAAAAAAAGTGTATTTAAAAGAAATCCTTGTTAGCTTATTTTACCTTAGATCATCAGTGGTACAGTGAGGTGTTGCTCTCTCTGCAACACTGGTGTGGGGGAGGGATAACTGGACCAGCCTGTTATCCTCCGGTGGCTGAGCAAGATGGTAAGTGTCGATGGCCGGGCCACCCCCCTGAAACCGGGAAAGAAACCACACTGAGCCGGGAGTTGAGTCAGCCGTGAAGACGCAGCAATCTCAGCTTCACTGTATCAGAGACACAGTTATATAGAGAGGAATGGAGGGAGTAAAAGAAGTAGCAGGGGCCAATTGGAGCTCATTAGTGGCTATCACTAAGGCCTTAGGCAGATTTCAGGCCAGACTGCTGGGTGGGGCTAGGTCCACCAGTCTGCCCCTGGGCTAAGAGCCGAGGCTGGGAAGATTCAGCTAGGTCACGTACTCAGGAGTATTCCAGAGAAGCCCAAGAGGCCACCCCAGCCGACTTCCACTAATGGCCGCAAACTAGCGGGCGCCAGGATGTCCCAACAGTGAGGTGAAAGTTGTAATGGTATTTGTGGAGCTAATGGGAAGCAAGGAGATAATTAGCTTAGTACCCTATTGATGGGGGAGTGCTTCATTTCCCAAGTGAGGGTTTTTACTCTTGGACACTGACAACACTTTCACTTTCTTCTCCATACCTGGAATATTGGCTATAAGCCTAGTAAAATTCATTCAACACATATTTATTGGCACTTACTATCTGCCACTGTGTTTTCTAAGAATAGAAATTGAATTTTTAAAAGATGTTTGTTTTTATCTTCAGGAAGCTCATAATGTGATGTGGAGAGTGGCTATAGGAACAGATAATTGTAAATAGTTTGATGAATACAATAAGAAATCTCTGTTGGTGTGCATGTGAGAAAAATGAGAGGGGGTCTACTAAGAGAAAAAATGCACAAAAATAATATGCCATGCACATAGTTTAGATAGAGAATTGCTGAAGAACTCACAAGCAATGGATGCTATTGCTCCATGTTTTAGAGACAAGGTAGAGATACACACACACACACACAAACACACACACACACACTATCTTAAAGGAATGGACAAATATCTATGAAAGTAGTTATGTTAGAAAATAATATATTTCTACAGCATTTTACTATTTTAAATTCCCTCTCCAAGGCTGAATGTGACTTTGTAGTTATTGGTATTTTTGATTGATGAGGAAATAACTTAATTGAACACAATCCTAAATTATGTTACAAATAGAGCATTCTAATTTCCAGTTTTGTGACTTGTAGGTAAATATTCGTTTTTCAACTTTTCCTTAGATGGGGAAAAGCTTTTATTGGAATAGAGACAATAGAAGGGCCAAGGTAGAAATTACAGATATGAGCCAGGATCTGATTAAAGGGATGTAAGTTTGGGTAATTTGATTAATTGGGGAGTTTAGAATAAACAATGGCCTTATCTTGACATCCTAGTGATGAGAACAGAGAAATAGTTTCTTATCAAATGAGAAAATATACAAAGCACAATTAAATAATGAAATACTAAAATACAAAATAATAATAGGCTGTAAATAAAATAAATTTGCTATAAATTATAGAATTATAAGTCCTAAGTATATTTAAGAATATTAAAGTAGAGATGGAGAGATTTAAAATGAATCAGAGGTATGAAAGTTTTGTTTTAAGATTTTATTTATTTATTTGACAGAGAGAGATTACAAGTAGGCAGAGAGGCAGGCAAGAGAGGAGGAAGCAGGCTCAATGCTGAGCAGAGAACCTACACAGGCCTCAATCCCAGGACCCTGGGATCATGACCTGAACTGAAGGCAGAGGCTTTAACCCACTGAGCCAACCCAGGCACTCTGAAGGTGGGAAAGTTTTTAAAGGTAAAAGAAACGTACAAAGGGATTAACTGTATAAAGTAGGAATGCTGCTTTTTTTCCAGAGGTAGTTGGAATGGGAAGGGACAAAAGTAACACATATGCTGAGATTTTTAAGTAGACAAGGTGGAGCTAAAGGAAGCTCATTTTTGATGGTATAAGTAGCCTCAGAAAGTTTAGAAGTTGAGACATCTTCTAAAAGTAAATGTGTAAAAAATGAGGTTTAAGGCTGAGACTATTGGAGAAGTGTTAGAATAGGCAATATGAGGAATGGGACAAATAGAGATGAATAAAATGATTGAGGAGTAGATGAAGATCCAACTCAGATTAGATGCTAAGGATGAATAATGGAACTGGTTAGTGTATTGGGTATCTATAATTATACCAAATTAGAAACAGAATGTATGAGAATAGGAGATAAATGTCCTGATTTGGAGCATTGTTTTGGATTGAAGTGAAAAATGTTGGGTGGTGGTAGAAAGGATGATAATGAAATGAATGGATTTCTGAGACAGCAAATCTCAGCTATAACATGAAATAAATTAAGTAGTTGTGATGAGGGTAGAATTAAGAGATTTTTTTCAGGAGTAAAGAATAGAAGTTTGGGTATGGAAGTAATAAATGTTTATTATAATAATCTTAATACTTATAAGAAAGACATAAAATAATATAGCCTACACAATAGCAGTAAAACAGAGGTAGCAAAATATCTTATAAATGTGAGGAAAATTAATAGAACCATGATCAGAGTGAAAAGTTTAATTTATCTTAAGAATTTAAAAGACCAAAGAGAAAACATAAGTATGGATATATAGAATTTTAATTGCTGGACTAATTCACTCAATTATTAGATGTAACTACTTGGTATTCAGCAAATAAATAGAGACATATTATTTTGTGCATATGAAAGATTTAAAATCATGTACTTGGTCAAATAGGGAATTTCAATATATTCTTGAAAGTAGAGAACTGACAGTTTAAATTCTCTGATTATGATGTTGCAAAGATAGAAATGAAGAAGATAGTAATCACCAAATGATTTTAACCATTTCTTTCTTCAGAATAACCTGGCTATTTTATAACAAAACTTAGAGACATCACTAAAGATTTAATTAAGGAAAATGTGTAAACTTTTAATAAAAAAATTAGAAAATATATTGAACATTCAACATAAGCTCACAATATTAATGACAATATTGAAAATTTAAAAATTGATCAATAAAATAAAATCATATGTGATTAATAAAACTACTTTGTCAAAGAGAATTTAAATAGATCCCTGACTATGAAGTGTTTTTATCTATTATGTATCTATTGATCTATCTTAATCACAGTTATTTGAGTTACAAAAGAGTACATGTGAATTTATGTTAACAAATTTGAGATCTAGGTGTTTATTCCATAAAAAATATAAACTGCTTCAAGAATATGTAAAAATCCTAAGTAAATTTTTTTAAATATAGAAAATGTATTAAATAATTTACATTTTAATGATCACCTAACCCAGAAAGATTTAGTTCTAATTTTCTAAGATTTTTTTCCTAAATCATTCAAATTATTCCAGTGCATAGAAAAAATTACAAAGATCTCATCAATGCATTTGAAATAGCTTAATGTTAATTAATATATATAAATATCAATATATTATATAATGTATTATATAATTATATGTTATTTAATTATTACATATTATATATAATTATATAACATAATATATTACACATAGTTATAATATATAATATATTAAAGCATATAATTATGATATATGTTATAATATACTATATTATAATTTTTATATATAAAGATAGTGTATTATAACATATTTATATATAAAATGTATTTAATATACACTCATACCTTGAAAATACTGTGGTTCTATGTCTAATCCACACTAAAGCAAATATTACAATAAAGTGAGTCAAATGAATTTTTTGGTTTGGCAGTGCATAGAAAAGTTATGTTTACACTATACTGTAGTCTCATACATATGCAATAGCACTGTGTCTAAAAAACAATATACATGCCTTAATTTGAATACTTTATTGCTAGAAAATGCTATCATCTGAGCTTTCAGCAAGTTGTAACCCTTTTCCTAGTGAAGGATCTTGCCTGAGCATTGATGGTTGTTTACTGGTCAGGGTTGTGGTTGATGAAGGTTGGGTGACTGAAAATTTCTTAAAATAAGGCAATGATGAAGTTTCTTGCATTCATTGACTCTTCTTTTCACAAATGATTTCTCTGTAGCATGTGATGCTGTTTGTTAACATTTTACCCATAGAACTTCCTTCAAAATTAGAGTCAATAATATTTTAAATCTTTTGTGTTCATTTCAACAGTCTTCACAGCATCTTCATCAGTAGATTCCATCTCAAGAAACCACTTCCATTGCTTACCCACAAGAAACAATTCCTCATCCATTCAAATTTTATCATGAAAGTGCAATAATTCAGTCATGTCCTGTCTCCACTTTCAATTCTAGTTCTCTTGAATTTCCACATCTGCATTTACTTCCTCCACTGAACTCTTGACCTCCTCAAAGTCATTTATAAGGGCTGGAATCAACTTCTTCAAATTCTTATTCATGTTGATATTTTAATCTCTTTGTATGAATCATGAACATTTTTAATGACATCTAGAAAGATGGCTACTTTCCCAGAAGATTTGTAGTTTACTTTTCCCAGATCCATCAGAGGAGTCATTGTCTATGGCATCCATACCCTTAATGAGATAGTTCTTAAATAATAAGACTTGAAGGTCGGGTCATCTGGGTAGCTCAGTGGTTAAGCCTCTGCCTTCAGTTCAGGTCATGATCCCGGGGTCCCAGGATTGAGCCCCGCATTGGGCTGCCCACTCGGTGGGAAGCCTGCTTCTCCCTCTCTCACTCCTGCTGCTTGTGTTCCCTCTCTGGCTGTGTTTTGCTCTATCAAATAAATAAAATATTTTAAAAAAAAGGACTTTAAAGTCAAAATTTGATCTAAAGGCTGAGGAATAGATCTTGTGTTAGAAGGCATTAAAACATTAATTTTGCTGTACATCTCTGTCAGAGCTCTTGTGTGGCCAGGTACATTGTTAATGAGAGGTAAAACTCTGAAAAGAATCTTTTTCTGAGCAGTAGGTCTTAGTTGTGGGCTTAAAATATTCAGTAAACCACTGTCTTCCAGGCTTTGTTGTTCCATTTGTAGATCACAGAATAAGTAGATTTAGAATAATTGTTAAGGGTTTTCAAAATGATAAATGAACATTGGCTTCAGCTTAAAACTTACCACTGCATTAGTCCTTAACAAGGTAGTCATCCTGTCCCTTGAAATTTTGAAATCAGGTATTGACTTCTCTTCTTCAGCTATGAAAGTCCTAGATGGCATCTTCTACTACAGACCAATTTCCTTTACAATGAAAATCTGTTGCTTAGTATAGCCACTTTTATTAGTTACCTTTTTTTCTAAACTTTTAGAGTATAGTTGACAAACAATTTTACATTATTTCATTAATTTCCTTAACTAGATCATCTGTTTAACTTGCTACAACTTCTGCATCAGAGTGCTGATGTAGAACTCTGATTCACCCTGTACTTTTTTGTTGTGGAGATGGCTTCTTTTCTTAAACCTCATGAACCAGTCTTTGCTGAACTTCAGACTTTTCTTCTGCAACTTCTTCACCTCTCTCAGCTTTCATAGAATTGGAGAGATTTGGGGTTTTGTTCTGCATTAGGCTTTGGCTTAAGGGAATGTTGTGGCTTGTTTGATCTTCTATCCAGACCACTAACATTTTCTACATATTATCAATAAGGATATTTACTTTTTAATCACTATGTGGTCCCTGGTGTAGAACTTTTAATTTCCTTCAATAACTTTTCCTTTGCATTCACAACTTGAATAAATGGCACAAGAGGCTTAGCTTTCAGCCTGTTATGGCTTTGACATGCCTTCCTCACCAAGTTTAATTATTTTTAGCTTTGGATTTAAAGCAAGAGATGTGCAACTCTTTCTTTAACTTGAAGACTTAGAAGCCATTATAGAGTTATTATTTGGCCTAATTTTAATATCTCAGTGAGTAGGAAGGCATGAGGAGAGTAAGAGATGAGGAACAGCCTGTCAGTGGAATAATCAGAACACACTCATCTGTCAATTAAGTTTGCTATCTAATACGTGTGTGGTTTGTGGTGCTCCCAAAAATCATAATACTAATATCAAAGTCCTTGATCACAGATCATCATTACAAATATAATAATAATAATAGAAAAGTTTAAAATATCTTGAGAATTAACAACATGTGACTCAGAGACACAAAGTAAGCAAATGCTATTGGAAAAAATGACACCAACATACTTGCTGGATGCAAGGTTGCTACAAACTTGGAAGTTTTTTAAAAAAACACAGTATCTGTGAATCACAATAAAGCAAAGCATACTAAAACAAGGTATGCCTGTATATACAAATACAAACACAAACATCACAGAAACTTAACCACATACCATTCTTATTTATGAACTAGGAGGAGGAAAAATCCTAATAATAAGTAATAACATTGGGTTTGTATATCATGTTATGCATCATTTTATAAATATTAATGTAATTCTTCAAATAATCATGTGATCAGAGGTATAGCCATTATCATCCTCATTTTATAAGTGAGGAACTAATTCAGAGAGAGAGAGATAGTGATCTTGCCAATTACTTGCAGTACATGAAATGTGGAACTGAAACCTCACTGGTATGATTTAGAATCTGCTTTGGTCTCCAGGATGCTCACTCCTATGGTGGGTGTGGGGTGAAGGCTGCAGGCTTTATTCTTCCACAGTTGTCATGATTGACTCAGCTGGACATTTTACTCCTACTGATATCAGTCAAAATGTTGCCCAAAAGACATCCGCACTCTTGCAGTGACACAGGCTAATGTGCCTCTGATACTAGTTAATCTGAGGCAGAAATAAAAGTGAAGTGTAAAAGACAAGTTGCAAGTAGATGCTTGTCAGAGTGGGAGGAAATAAAGTTGGCTGTTGGTCATTTCACCACTGTGATCCTATGGTATCCAGAATTTTCATATATGGGGGAGGGTGTGGAAACAGAATGGAAATTGTGTGTTACTCCTTAGATGAGAATATAGTAGGGTGGCAAAATAAATATTTGGATCAAGAATTAGAAACTTTTACTAATTCATTCAAAATATATTTATTAAACAACCATAATACTTTTCATTTTTTGTTATTTATTAATTAAATACAAATGTTTCTTGACCTTGTGGAGCTGAAAACTGATAAGGGGAAATAGACTATAAGCAAACAAAAAAGTACCTAATAAAATTTTGTTCTAATACTGGTTACTGTGCTGAAAGTCAGCTAACACTTGGACACATTTTAAGTCATGAGCCCTGAGGGGTCATTTAAATTTTTCAACCTTATACTTTCTTCTACAGAATGGAAATAATAATATTAACTATGTGATATCTATTATGATCCTGATAAAATAATATGCATGGAAGCATATTTAGAGTAAATAGCACAGCACCTCTGTTTTTTAAAGTGATTATTGTTAGTGATATTATTTTCCTGATAATCAAGATAAATATTCCTGAAAATTATAAATTGCTATTTGAAAGCCTGTCGTGATAGTATTTTTATTTTTATTTTTGTTTTGTTTAGGGAAAAAACTAATTATTATTAACTTTGTAATATCACTATGGAATCATTAGAAGATAATTATAAGGATAAACCATTGTTGTGTAAGCTCTATATGTTTAACAAATATTAAAAGAAATAACTGATTTTATTGTGGTTTACTAGCAGTTTTTGTTATTATTATTTTTATTTCTTTTGCTTTAAATTTTGGCCATTCAATAGATAATTAATTGTTCCATGAAGAAAAGATGAGAAGGGGCTAGAGGATGAGGGTAGAATTCAGACTAACTGCCATCTAATGTGTCCATGTAGTTCAAAAAGAATTGAAAACAGTTTTAAGAAATGCTTATTCATGTCATCTAGCACTAATTGGTGGTAAAACAACCCACATATAGAAATGATATTAGAAATTCGGGGGTGGGGGGGAGAAATCAAAGCTAAAATGAAAGCAAATTGCATGGCAAACATTACTTACATTACAATATCTAATAAAGAAAAACAGTATGAGAAATGAAGCCACATGAGCAAAAGGAAATTTGATTTCTATTTGCATGTCCAAACCCCTTTTACTTAGATATAAATCAGAAGGCCTAACATTTGACCCTGCTAAATTGGCTCATTTCCCCCTCCCCATTAGTTTAATTGAATATATCTTAAAAGCAAACATGATTTTTTTGTAAATAGTTTGATGAAAATAATTGTCTCATTATATAATTCTTTGAATATCTTAATAGCATCCTCAGATAAGAAACAGGATATTATAATGAAACCAAAAGGCAGAATAAGGAGGATGCAGTGTTTGTGTCCTAAGGGATATTTAAGACAGATATTGGGACAAATTTTAAGCCTCAACATTCTAGAATTTGGAGAAACTGTAAAACTGTACCCTCAGAAACTGACTCATTTTTGTCTCTACACAGTAAGATAAATCTTGCCTAATGACAAGGTGGGACATGCATTTCATTTACTTTACCACCTGAAAATAAGAATATCTTCCTAAAATTACAGAGATGATAACATCTGACATGTGCATGCTATTTTGTAGAACAGAACTCTCTTTCATGCATTTTTTTCAAAATATTTTTAGTCTTAAAACTATGGAATGTACAAATTTAGACTGTTTCCATGAACAAAATCAGAAAAATATCATAGACATTGTATTAATATTATTGCTTACCCTACACTTGAGGCTTTGTCCATAAATCAATATACCTTTCAGCTATTTCTTTTTCAGGATCTTTTTATAATCATCACTGTTTTCCAGAAAATGTTTATTATTAATCCCAGGTAATTTAAAATGCTTTTGTTATTAATATGTCCAAATTTTATTTTAAAATTAATTTATTTTCCTCTATTACAAAGGAAAATACACAAATTATTAAAACCTTAGGAATATGAAAAGAATGTAATGAAGAAAAAATCCTGCCTCCTCCATCCACAGCTTGCCACAGAGGGGAAATTACATTTTAAAGTACTGGTGCATTTACTCTTGGGATTTTTTTCTGTGTGTTTGAGCACTGGTGTATGTAATGTTGGATGTATGGAATTCTTAAAAAATAATTTATTCATCTTATAAAAGCTGTCCAATTTTTTTTCTAGATTTACAGATACATAATGAAAAAAATAGGCTGAAAAAAGCTGTTAAATATTTTCCTTTCCCACCAAAATTTTACTTCTATGCTGAAAGAATGTATCTAACAAGTCTAAATCTAATGGGACATCTGAAATTGGTGTTATGTTATGTAAGGATTAACCCTATGTTTGTTTACAACATGACTTCCTACATTTTTGAGTCCATAATATTTATTTCCTTAAAGCTTTAGTTATAAAACTATGTATTGTGCTGCCCATATTCCCACAGCTAGCTCATAGAGACACCTCAGTTATTTTAAATTTTTGAGGAAAACATAGCAACATCTACTAAACACTGTCAGGTCAGGGTACTTTATAGCTTCAACATTAGATCACATACATGTCTTTATAAAACTGGATTTTTCAGGATATGCTGTGATAAAAGGCAAATATTACATTACAATTATGATTCCACTAGCTATAAGAGTGGTAATACATTCAATCTGATTCCAATGTTTGAAAAGTTGTGCAGTACCCAACAAGCACAAATATCCTATTAATAAATGGTAGATATTTAATAGTGAAATTTAAAAAATTACTATTTTTAATTTCTACATGTTACTTTTTCAGACATCTCCAGGTTTTAAAACATAAGTATTTAAGTCATTTTAATCTAACTTATAAATAAACAGAACTATTACATATTTATTTTGATAAGGTTACTATGAAAAATTACTGAGATAATAGGTTGTCATCTCTGGGAAAGATTGGGAACTGCTGGCCTAAAGCTCACATTCTAGTAACATTTTTCAAAATTATTAATGAGAGGAGTCAAGATGGTGGAAGGCCAGGTGACCACATTTCGGGGAGTTCCCTGAAGAGAGCTGAATTCCAGCAAAAAAAACCACTACAGGACGACTGTGAACACCCATGAAATCAGCCTGAAATGTGATATTTCACACTTCTGGATCACCACGGGAGACAAGGACCATCGGCAAAAAGTTTTGTACCATAAAATCATACCACCGGGCCCTGCTCTGGCAGCGGTTTCTTTTTTTTTCCTCTCTTCCGTTTTCTTTTTTCTTTCTTCTCCCTTTTTGGTGGTGAATTCTGGTTGCTCCAAAACCTTCCAACGACCAATCCACCTAGATAGTGGCTGATATAGTTAGCCATACACCCCCTCAACCACTCCTCGCCACAATTACTCAGAGAAGGAACACCCTGAGACTGCAACCTCGGTCACAGAATTACTGGAAATGAACATAAACAATATGACAGAAATGGAATTCAGAGCAGCAATAGTTCAAGCAATAGTCAATTTAGAAAAGAACATTAGTCTCAAAGTGGAAGCCATAGTAACAGAAGTGAAATCTGAGGTTAGAAAGGCTTTAGATGAGATACAATCTAATTTAAATATGCTAACAGCCAGAGTAAGTGAAGCTGAAGATTGTATCAGTGATTTAGAAGACAGATGGATTAAGAAGGAGGAGGAAGAGAAGTCTTGGAGCAAACAGCTAAAATCCCAAGGAAACAGAATAAGGGAAATGAATGATGCCATGAAATGCTCCAATATCAGAATTATTGGAATCCCTGAAGTAATTGAGAGAGAGAGAAGCCTAGAAAATATCGTTGAACAAATCATGGATGAAAATTTCCCAAATCTGAGGAATGAAACAAATGTTCATGTCCTAGAAATAGAGAGGACATCCCCCAAGATCAATAAGGCCAGAAAAGTCTCCAGGTACATAATAATAAAATTCTCGAATCATAAAACCAAAGAATATGTCTTAGGGGCAACTAGGAGAAAGCAATCCTTACCTATAGAGGGAGGACCATCAGAATAACGTCAGACCTTTCCACAGAAACCTGGCAAGCCAGAAAGGGCTGGCAAGGCATATTCATGAAGTTACATGACAAAAATATGCAACCAAGAATAATGTATCCAACAAGGTTGACTTTCAAAATGGAAGGAGAAATAAAGAGCTTCCAAGACCGCCAAGGTCTAAAAGATTATGCAACCACTAAGTCAGCACTACAAGAAATACTAAGAGGGGTTCTATAGAGGAGAAACGAACCCAAGAGTGACACAAAACAGAAATATACAGAGGTAATCTATAGAAACATGAACTCCATAGGCAACATGATGTCAATACAAACATATCTATCAATAATCACCCTCAATGTGAATGGCCTAAATGCTCCCATAAAAAGACACAGTGTTGCAGACTGGATAAAACAACAGGACCCATCCATATGCTGTCTACAAGAGACTCATCTTGAATTGAAAGACACTTCCAGATTGAAAGTGAGGGGATGGAAGACCATCTTTCATGACAATGGACCCCAAAAGAAAGCTGGGGTAGTGCGATTCTCATATCAGACAAATTGGATTTTAGTCTAAAGACTGTAGTCAACACACAGAAGGACACTACATCATTCTTAAAGGGTCTATACCACAAGAAGATCTAACAATTGTAAATATTTATGCCCCTAACATGGGAGGAGCCAAATATATAAGCCAACTGTAAAACAAAAAAAGAATCATATTGATGCAAATATATTAATTGTAGGAGATCTTAAGACACCACTCTCAGCAATGGACAGATCATCTAAACAGAAAATCAACAAAGAAACAAGAGCCTTGAATGACACATTGGACCATATGGATCTCATAGATATATTCAGAACATTTCATCCTAAAACAGCAGAATACTCATTCTTCTCGAGTGCACATGGAACTTTCTCCAGAATAGACCACATACTAGGTCACAAATCAGGGCTCAGCTGATACCAGAAGATTGAAATTATTCCCTGCATATTCTCTGAACACAATGCTGTGAAACTGGAACTCAACCACCATAAAAAATTCAGGAGAAAATCAAACACTTGGAAGCTAAAGACGATCATAATCAAGAATATGTGGATCAACCAAGAAATCAAAGAAAAACTGAACACTTCATGGAAACCAATGAGACTGAAGATACGTCGATCCAAAACCAATGGGATACAGCAAAGGCAGTCCTAAGGGGGAAATTCATAGCCATCCAAGCATCACTCAAAATAATTGAAATATCCCGAATACACCAACTCTCATTACACCTTAAAGAACTGGAAAATCAACAAAATATTAAACCAACCCCCCACACAAGGCGGGAAATAATAAGGATTAGAGCAGAGATGAATGAATCAGAAACTAGAGATACAGTAGAATGCATCAACGAAACTAGAAACTGGTTCTTTGAAAGAATCAATAATATCAATAAACCATTGGCCAAACTAACCCAAAAGAAAAGGGAGAAGACCCAAATTAACGAAATCATGAATGAAAGGGGAAAGATCATGACTAACACCAAGGAAATAGAAACAATCATCAAAAATTACTATCAACAATTATATGCCAATATGTTTAAAAACCTAGAAGAGATGGATACATTCCTAGAAACCTATAAACTACCAAGACTGAAACAGGAAGACATTGACAATATGAATAGACCTATATCTAGAAATGAGATTGAGGCAGTGATCAAAAACCTCCCGCAAAACAAGAGTCCAGGCCCAGATGGATTCCCTGGGGAATTCTATCCAACATTCAAAGAAGAAATAACACCTATTCTCCTGAAGCTCTTTCAAAAAATAGAAACGGAAGGAAAACTTCCAGACTCTTTCTATGAAGCCAGCATCACTCTAATCCCCAAGCCAGACAAAGATCCCATCAAAAAGGAGAACTTCAGACCAATATCACTGATGAATACGGATGCCAAGATTCTCAACAAGATCCTTGCTAACAGGATCCAACAATACATTAAAAAGATTATCCACCATGACCAGGTGGATTTTATCCCAGAGATGCAGGGGTGGTTTAACACTTGCAAAACAATCAACGTGATAGAACAAATCAATAAGAGAAGAGAGAAAAACCACATGGTACTCTCAATTGATGCAGAAAAGGCATTTGA
The DNA here is from genome assembly GCA_004023965.1 of Spilogale gracilis. Classification (NCBI taxonomy): domain Eukaryota; kingdom Metazoa; phylum Chordata; class Mammalia; order Carnivora; family Mephitidae; genus Spilogale; species Spilogale gracilis. The sequence continues at coordinate 22,030 of PITA01026036.1, forward strand.
CAAAATACAACATCCGTTCCTGATCAAAATTTTCAAAGTATAGGGATAGAGAGAACATTTCTCAACCTCATAAAATCTATCTACGAAAAAACCACAGCGAATATCATCCTCAATGGGGAAAAACTGACAGCCTTTCCTCTGAGATCAGGAGCAAGGCAAGGATGCCTACTCTCACCACTACTATTCAACATAGTGTTAGAAGTCCTAGCAACAGGAATCAGACAACAGAAAGAAATAAAGGTATCCAGCTTGGCAAAGAGGAAGTCAAACTCTCTCTCTTTGCAGATGACATGATACTATATGTGGAACACACAAAAGACTCTACCCCCAAACTACTAGAACTCATACAACAATTTGCTAATGTGGCAGGATACAAAATCAATGCCCAGAAATCAGTTGCATTCTTATACATTAACAACAAAAAAATAGAAAGGGAAATCAGAGAATCAATTCCATTTACTATAGCACCAATAACTATAAGATACTTAGGAATAAACCTAAACAAAGAAGTCAAGGATCTGTACTCGAGGAACTACAGAACACTCATGAAAGAAATTGAAGAAGACACAAAAATATGGAAGAGCATTCCATGCTCATGGATCGGAAGAAAAAACATTGTCAAAATGTCTATACTGCCCAGAGCAATCTACACTTTCAATGCCATTCCGATCAAAATTCCACCAACATTCTCCACAATGTTGGAACAAACAATCCTAAAACTTATATGGAACCAAAAAAGTCCCTGAATCGCTAAGGAATTGCTGAAGAAGAAAAGCAAAGCTGGGGGCATCTCATTACCTGACTTCAGGCTTTATTACAAAGCTGTGATTACCAAGACAGCATGGTACTGGCACAAAAACAGAGAAGTAGACCAATGGAACAGAGTGGAGAGCCCACATATCGACCTACAAATCTATGGTCAAATCATCTTTGACAAAGCAGGAAAAAATATGCAGTGGAAAAAGGACAGTCTCTTCAATAAATGGTGCTGGGAAAATTGGACAGCTACATATAGAAGAATGAAACTAGACCATTCTCTTACACCACACACAAAGACAAACTTGAAATGGATGAAAGACCTCAATGTGAGGCAGGAATCCATCAAAATCCTGAAGAGAACATAGGCAGTAACCTCTTTGACATCGGCCACAGCAACTTCTTTCAAGACAAGTCTCCAAAGGCAAAGGAGACAAAAGCGAAAATGAACTTCTGGGACTTCATCAAAATAAAAAGCTTCTGTACAGCAAAGGAAACAATCAACAAAACAAAGAGGCAACCCACAGAATGGGAGAAGATATTTGCAAATGACA
>PITA01026037.1:0-23331 GCA_004023965.1 Spilogale gracilis
AGATTTATTTATTTATTTTATTTATTTGACAGAGAGAAACACAGCGAGAGAGGGAACACAAGGAGGGGGAGTGAGAGAGGGAGAAGCAGGCTTCCTGCCGAGCAGGCAGCCCGATGTGGGGCTCGATCCCGGGTCTCCGGGATCATGACCTGAGCCGAAGGCAGTTGCTTAACCAACTGAGCCACCCAGGCGCCCCGAGGAACGGTCTTATACCATGCCCTGACCGGAGATCGTCAGCAGCTGGCTGAAGTTGCAGTTGAAGGACTTAGGAAGGAGAATCAGAGTCCACAGATGCATTTCAAAAACAAGTAAGGAAAAGCCTTGAACACTCATCAAGCTGAAAGAAACTCAGCTTTATACACTTTTAACCTTGCTTAGCTGCCTTCTTACTTGTGTTTTCACTTTGTATGTAGAGCAAAGCAAGATGCCTCCATGTTCCCTAGAGTCATAATCTCCAATCATTTGTTAAGTAGCTCGTATGGTGAAATGATGCCAAATGCCCAGCGCAGTGCCTGCCCACAGCAGGTGCTCCACTGAAATGCAGTAAAGCAGATGGCTGGGGCACTACCCCAATTATTTTTTTAAACACTGGCCACCCTAACTCATTTTAGGTTCTCTTTCTTTACATGTTAATAGTCCATTATAACGTTTTTAACATCTCTCCAGCACACATTTCTTCAAGAATTCATGTTCAACATAGATGTATTACTCAAACTCTATCCTTAAAGTCCTCATGATTTCATAAGAGAGGAAACGATCATCAAAGCAAAAACCAAACACACGAAAAGGAAACTCAGGTTTCTACTTCTGCCAGAGCCTGAGGAAACCTACAACAGATTACCTGGGTGCCAAGCAAACACCCTTCTCCTGTCTTTGACTTTCCTACTTCCTCTGCTTCAATCCTAGAGGACCCAGGGCAACTTAGGGGTGAGATGCAGAGTGTTGGCAGGTGAACCTCATCAAGCCAGCCTATAGGGGGGCAGAGGAGGACAGGTAGGAGTCAGGGAGTCTTCACTTCAAAGGAAAGAAAGTTTTCATTCTTACATTGACTAAACAGTTTAACTATAAAAGTGCTACCATTTTTTCCAATGCAAATAAACAGATACATCACGAGAGCTGAGAAAAACATAATCCCACTAAGCAAGTTAGAATAGTGAAAGGGGGTAATAAGTGAGCTGTGTTCTCCTGAACTCAGCAGCTCTACCTCAACAACCAACAGTGTCAAGCAATGTGGTACAGGCAGTGCATTCCAGCTTCACAAACACACACTGCTTTGCTCTGGTCACTGCTGACTCATTGAGATAGAGAAAATATCACTCCCTCAATATCACCGCAGAGAGCATTTATTTGGTGGAAATACTTGGATAACTCATTGGAGCATATTCAAACCACAGGGGTGACTCTAAGATCCTGGACAAGGATAGAAGATGGGGAAAAAGGAGCCAAAACAAAAGAATGAGCGGTGTGTACTATACAAAATGACTTGCCACCCCAGACCAAACCTTCAGTTGCCTAGAAGCTCAGTGAGGTCTGGCATTCCCTCCAAGGGAATACTGAAGGGCAAAGTTCATTGTAGGACCCTCAGCTAATCTACCTGATACTTTTGTACAAATTAGACAAGGAAGTCCCTTGGGTAAAACAAATGGCAAAATGGTGTACCCTTAAGGAATTACCTGAGACCCCTCCCTCTGGGCTTTCCTCAAAAATCTGAACTGGACCTAGCTGTAGTTGCCACTGTGTCATGGACAGGGCACCTGTGTGTGGCATCCAACCTGGTCCTGCACCCCGGTGAACAGTTTCTCTGGCTCTCAGCCCAAGTTGATAGAAGAAATGGCCCAGATGGACAAATAGCCAAAAATCAAACAAGGCTGTCAAAGCATACGCCCGCAAAACTTTGAGGGAAAAAATGAGGAAGGGCGGTGGAATTGGGATTTCAGACAATCTTACACAATTTTACAAGTCAACTTGGTTATATACATGTCACTTTCTGTGTGCTTTCTAGATGGTTTATCCAATCTTGCCAAATTGTATATAATTCAGGGAATAAAAATCTCAGGGCTACCTCATCTATCACTGTTCACCACTCCTAATAACTGGATAAAAGAAACTAATCAAAATGAACTAATGAGGTGTGTGGCCTGCCTTGGACTTTTTCTGGAATCCCCCTCTCCTCTCTACAGCTGGGTCTTGGCCCCTCTCTGCCAGGCAGCAGCTCAAGCTCCAAGGGGTCCATGAGTAGACGATCATGTGCAGGGACTCTACCAGCTGTCTCTGTGCACTCCACACTTTTTTTTTTTTAAAGGAGAACCATATGGCAGGTCTTGGTAAGGATCCCCAGAAAGAAAAGCAAAATGTGTAGGCAAAGAAAATAAATACAGAGGAGACAGAGACAAAAGCAGCAAGTAAGAAAAGGGAGGGATTTGCAGCTGCTGGTGGGAAAATGTGGGCAGCTGACTGAGTAGATGCCTGAAACGTGGATGGGAAAGAACCCCAACTAACCGGACCCGCTTCTGCATCTGAGGTCGGATCAAGGGTGTTTCCTTGGGCTGTGTGAGCCTGTGCCATGTCTTGTGGCCAGACTTCGACAACAGCTCCTTGACTTTCCACTCAAGTGCATGGGGAGAAGCAAAGGAGAGTGGCCTTGAATGGAGGGCTATGGTAGAGGGTGGCTGGAAGTCAGGAAGAGAAGTTTAACTCAAGAGGTGAATGAATCCTCCTGTGAGGCTGGAAGGGCAGAGGGAAAGATGATTAAAGCCACAGATCACAAGAGGGAATGCTCTGTACTGTACTTTGGTGAGTGAGCTAAGAAACCTGTGGTCGTGCCGAGTGCCTCTCTGAGGGTTCTCCAGATGTGCATTTGGAGCAATCTCAGGGAATATTTTGGTTATAGCAAGAACTAAAAACATAAATGTTGCAGTGGCTGGACAATGAGAAGAGTATTACAGAGTTGGGGTTTAGAGGTATGGGAGTATAGAGCAATCAGTCAAATGGTGTATTGAGAGTGTAGTCAAGCAAGGTTAAAGGAAATATAAAGTGAGATTCTAAACTTTCAGCTAGGTATTCTGCTTTCCCACTTACTCTAATCATGAGGAACTATGGAAACTCCCATTCATGGTGGCCTGTGGTAGAGGAGACTGCTTTCAGCTACAGTTTAACAGGAAACTCAACCTTCACTGCTGGAACAACAGAAATACTTATAAACTCCCAGAACAAGAGTCTATAGGTAGAGCCATTCCAGGGTGATTAATTCGATGGCTCAAAGACTTCATCAAAGACCCAGGCTCTTTCCATTCTTCAGCATGGACAGCATCAGCACGAAGACCTTAACACCCTACCCCAGCTGCCCAGCTGGTGACAAGACGGCTCCCAGATTTCCAGCAGCCATATCCATGCTAGACACCATCCAGAAACAGAAAGGAGATTATATCTTCCATGCTTATTTTTAAGTGTGAGTAAATTGTTTCCAGAAGATTCCCCAGAGACTTCATCTCACATCCTGTTGCCCAAGTTTTATCACATGTTTTGGTCTAAACCAGCCATTTTCAAGGGTAATGGTTAGCTTAGAGCAGGGATCAGAATGATTTTTACATAGTAAAAAAAATAATGTTTTTTTACATTAGAAAAGAAAAAGAAAAATAATGTTTCATAACATGTAAAAAGTCTATGAAATTCATATTTCAGTGTTCATAAATAAAGTTTTATTGGAACACAGCCCCATCGTCATCCATTTACATGTCGTCTGTGGCTGTCTGGGCAGAGCCAGGGGTGAAAATGCACAAAGCAGATTCAGAGTAGGCCAGTCTGACCAATTCTGTGGCGTCTAGGTGAGTCAAGAGACATTCAAAGTCATGGGAATCCCCTGAAAGTGTATGAGCAGGAGTCTGGCATGATGCCATTCATAGGTAGTATTATTACTTGACCAGTTGCTGATGTAGCTTCACTTACACATCTGGAATGTGTAACGAAATTCTGAATTCTCTTTCATTATGCATATGCTAGTAACCCTCCTTAGGAGAGTACTTAATAGAGTTTAGATAATTTTTAATGTCCTTCCAAAATTATGCATCAGACACTAAGTCAGAATGCCCAGGCCCTGCCAAATATTACAGAACCGAACAAATCAGGAAAGCTCCCCACACTCCATAATTCCCTAAGTCAGTCTTTTTGACACGTTGAAAGATGAGGCGGGAAACTGCTGGCCTCCTGGTAATCATCACCACCTGTTATCCAAGCAGCTCTCCCCAGTAGAGTAGAGTTTCCCAGCAGGGCAGAGAAGGAGGGAGGGAGGGAAAGAGCCAGCCCTATATAGTTAGCAGGTCTGCCTGGTGAGGGTCACCGGGGGAGATCCCCCTGCAAGGGCACAGTCTCTGTTCTGGGAACCAGACCAGAGCTTGGCAAAATTGGGAAATGGCCAACATTTGTCTCTGAGTGCCCCTATCTCTTGTTAGTGGTTTCTTCTAAACCATTTTTCTCTACTTTCTATCTTCCTCTGACTCCTGGAGGTGGCCCAGTGCTGCTTTGCTGCCAGGATCTCATTCTGTAAGAGGGCACAAAATACCTCATCATGGACACAACTAGGGGCGTGCCGCCCACCTCCATTTAGCCTTCCTGCACCCGGCTGCAGTCTCTCCAAGGCGATCCTCCACACTATGGCAGTCTGAGCTTTGGGAGATGCCAAGCTAAACCCATAACCCCCTCCTACCTAGACTAACATCCGTCAAGGAGCCTACACTGCCTGATGAATACCAAGTGCCTGGGTAGGATGTAGACCAGTGGTTCCTAAATGTGTTCCCCAAATCAGGAGTGGCATTCGCTGGGCCTCCATCCCAAACCTACGGAAACAGGGACTCTGATGATGTGGTCTGGGAATCTGCGTGTTAACAAGCTCTCCAGGCCATTTTGATGTCATGCCAAGTTTGATAGTCCCTGATGCTGACCGTCCCTGCCCACTGACCCAGACTCTCACTCCTGCTCAATCCACATCCTATGTTTTACCCCAGAGATGACAAGGAGATTTCACCAAACCTGTCAATTCTCTCCAGGCTGTAGTGGTTACCTGGCATGCTGTGTGGAGAGTGATGACACCTCAGTCTTAGCTTCTCTGGCAGGAGATCTGCTCCGTGACTGGATGAGTGACATCTACACATGTCAGGGGTAAGGTAGGCATCGATCAGTCAAGCACTCCCCAGTTCCCACTCTCTCCACAGACTTCCAATCTCCCCACATCACCAAGGCCTTGTGTTGAATTGATTTGATGGAGATTCCAGCCACCTTGGCAGAAAGATGGGTATTTCAGAAAATGACCACCTAGAGAGGGTTAATTTAGCCCTCACACGTCCATCCCTAACAAGGAATTGGGAGGATTCCAGTGGGACCAGGGTGGGACTTTGAGGGGAGGGGTTCCCTGTCATGGAGCTGTCTGGGTACCTTTCCTTTGTGTGCTTAGCTGGGACTAATTAGGGGCAGGGAGAAGAGCTTAGCCACAGGGCAGAAAGGAGACTCCCCATGGAGGTGACCAGTGTGTCATCTGTGACTGGAGATGGATACTGTGGCACTGCTCCTGCTCGGGATCCTCAATCCTAAGGGGGGATTTAAGTGCGATACTTAATTTTTCCTCCACGAAGGGCGGAGGGCCGGCAGGCCAGACGGGGAGGAGCGAGAAGGGCTTGCGGGAGCCAGCGCAGCTGGAAGAGATTAAACCCAGCCCAGAAGGCAGCAGACAGGTAATAGTCTGGGACTGGTAGAACTGCAGAAAGAAACCTTTGCCCTAGAAGTGTCTGGCAAGTCCCCCTCCCCCATGGACCCTGCTATATTTTGACTCCCTGTCTGATAGGCTGTGGAGCTTTCCACAGTGAAAAATGAAGTCTGCCTAGTGAGTTCCATGGCCTTCTGGAGACAGGGGCTATTTCTGTTCGCTTCCCTTCTGCAAGGGGTAAGATGCTCCCTCCAGACCTACCTGAAGCAAAAGCTAATAGAGTTTAGAAGTTCCTGTGGGTTTTCTTTCCCTGATGTCTTGAAGTTTCTTGCTTGAGACATTTCAGCAGCACTTTTCTTCAATGACTCTTCTAGGCATGCCGGGTCCCTCTGCTTTGTCTCCTGACTGTCCTTCATCCAGCTTTGTCCTCTGGCTGAGCCGTGCAAGCCCACTGTGATAGCAACGAGGCCCCTCTCTTCCCTCCAGTTTGGAAGTTTGCTTTCCACTCCTGGAAACCCTGAAGTTCCTCTTCCCTACTGGACATTATAAATCTATCTCTTATATGTTGTTGTTGTTGTTGTTGTTGTTGTTGTTTTTCAAGGAAATTTACTTGCAAAAGAACAGAGCTGTTTGTCCCTGTTTGTTATGGAAAAAAGTGCCAAAGGATTTCTTTACAATGATCCTTCCATGAAATATTCCAGCAAAGCCTGCAATCATTTCTTTGTCATAATATGTGAAGAGGGAAGGCCAACAAAAATGGGTGTGTGTTTCATCTTAGATATTTCACTCCTGCATCTCTCCAGGAAAAAGAAAAATGAAAATGCAGAGGCATTTTTAGGAACTCTGCTCACTGCTCTGTATCCCCTGAGTCAAGCTTGCCTTGCAGGAATACAATCTGCACACTATTATCCCTAATTTTCTAAGTCCCTGCTAAGTTATATCAGACCTGCCACCCTGACTGTTAAATGTCAGTTAAGACCTAATTAATTTAACTGCTCTGACAAGTTTAACTTTGTTCCCACAGAGACTGTAATTTGCCTTTCCCCAACTGATAGTGCCACAGGCATACTTTAAAAATAACTTTTATTGTTTTAAAATTTTTTAACTAAGTAGTATATGTTCATCATAGAAAAGTCAGAAAATAAAAACCCAAAATAAGAAAATTTAAAAAGTTTCTGATTCATTCATCTCTGCTCTAATCCTAATTATTTCCCGTCTTGTGTGGGGGGTTGGTTTAATTTGTTGTTGATTTTCCAGTTCTTTAAAGTGTAATGAGAGTTGGTGTATTCAGGATTTTTCAATTTTTTTGAGTGAGGTTTGAATGGCTATGTATTTCCCCCTTAGGACTGCCTTTGCTGTATCCCATAGGTTTTGGATCGATGTATCTTCATTCTCATTGGTTTCCATGAAGTGTTTCAGTTCTTCTTTGATTTCCTGGTTGATCCACAGATTCTTGAGCAGGATTGTCTTTAGCTTCCAAGTGTTTGATTTTCTTCTGAACTTTTTGTTGTGGTTGAGTTCCAGTTTCACGGCATTGTGGTCAGAGAATATGCAGGGAATAATCTCAATCTTCTGGTATCGGTTGAGCCCTGATTTGTGACCTAGTATGTGGTCTATTCTGGAGAAAGTTCCATGTGCACTTGAGAAGAATGAGTATTCTGCTGGTTTAGGGTGGAATGTTCTGAATATATCTATGAGGTCCATCTGGTCCAATGTGTCATTCAAGGCTCTTGTTTCTTTGTTGATTTTCTGTTTAGATGCACAAAACTTTGTCATACAGTTATAAACAACTATAAATAGCTTATACTTTTCCTTTTTTGGTATATGTAATGAAAGGTAATATTTTAAAACCTATTAATGAACATTCTTCTTTTGCATTTCCATGTTCATGAGTCAAAATAGGATTTTGTGGACAGTTAGCAAGAAAGCCAGGTTTTGTTCAGAGAGGGAGGATTTTTTTGTTGAGATATAATCGACATATGTTATATTAGTTTCAGACGTACAACATAATCATTCAATATTTGTATGTATTGCAAAATGATCACAATAAGTGTAGTTAGCATCCGTCACCTACATGGCACCAATTTTTTTCTTGTGATGAGAATTTGTAAGAGCTAGTCTTACCAATTTTCAAATATGCAACAGTATTTTTAACTATAGTCACGATGCTGTACATTATGTTCCCAGGGCTTATTTATTTTATAATTGGTAGAGGGGGAAAAGTCCAAAATTCACATCCATGCACTTATAAACTATGGAGAGAGTCAGGAAGAAAGAGGCAGGAGGTGAGGAGCTCAGGCTCCTTGCTCCAAGACAGAGGCTATGTCAGCTAGATAAGAGGAACTTCAGGGAGGGCTCCTTTGTGGCTCAGTGGGTTAAAGCCTCTGCCTTCGGCTCAGCTCATGATCTCAGAGTTCTGGGATTGAGGCCCACGTCAGGTTCTCTGCTCAGCAGGGAGCCTGCTTCTCCCTCTTCCCCTCTGCCTGCCTCTCTGCCTACTTGTGATCTCTCTCTCTGCTAAATAAACAAATCTAAAAAAGAGGAACTCCAAAGATAGAGGACTTTTGCCTGAGTAGTACATTTTAGTTCCTTAGTGTAAGACCGAATGTGGCTTTCCTTAACTGCAGTCCGCTACTCTTAGCTGCTGTTGGAAAATGGGGCTCAACTATAGCGTCATAAGAAGGAAAAAAGTTTTCCCCTCGAATAATCTGAGGAGAGTTTCGAGACTTTCTTTTTTTTTTTTTTAAATAATAATTTATTTTTTCAGTGTTCCAAGATTCATTGTCCCATTCCATGCTTTTCATTCAGGGTCTCAAAGTAGTTTCCCATAGTTGCTCCGCCAGAGAGCCCAGAGCACTATCATCAATAGTACATGATTGCCATTGGGTGACTGCCATGTCTAGATTTCATTTGGTAGGAAGGGAAAAGAGAGGTTATAGGAAATACATCCCATGTCAGAAAGCTCTGGCCCAAAAGTGACAGATGTCACTTCTACTCATAGTTCATTGGCCAGAACTTGGTCACCTGACCATTCTAAACACAAGGAACGCAGGGAAATTATGTAACAAAGCAGCCATGTTTGCCCAGATACAATTCCATCATCTTGGAACAAAGGAGAAACAGCTTTTGGTTGCTGGCTAGCGGTCTTCTCCATGCCTTGTGTTACCGATAGGGCCTTGAAGTCCCTGCATGAACCTGAAGGGATCTTTGAAGGCAACAGTGTGAGAGCCATGGTTGCTATCAGGCACCATGAAGAGGACAAAGTGACATTCACAGCTGAGGCTAATGCTGAATCACCTACACCCAGAGAGGTCCACAGAATCGGTGAGTCACCTACGCCCAGAGAGTCCACAGAATCAGTGAAAGGTGAAATGAGGCCAGCCCAGCCATGGAACTCCAATACTCTAGACCAGGTTAAGAGAAACTAGCCCATGGGTTATGCCAGCAGCCAACATCAACTGCAAGGACCAGCCAGGTGGGCAGCAACAGGACTGGCAAAGGCACTGCAAACCCCAGGGGGGCCAGAGGACTTGTCAGAGCTCTGAGGACCCATCACTCCACTGCCTTAAGTCCGGTAAACATCCCTCGTACTCTAATTGCTATCTTGGGGACAAAAAGTAGATGATGAAGAGGTCTGAAAACCTGAGTATACAGACCCATAAAGGACTGTGTGGACAGACTGCCTATAGTATGCAAGTGCTGATCAAATGGACTAAATTTATTCAACCCCCATTTCTACCCAGCAGAGTAGGGAGCTTCTGAGAAAACCCAGATCAAGTCATCAGTTAACAAAGACACTGCTATTTTATTCCTGCACATCTGAGTGTAGTCTGAGGGCATATATTGTACACCCCAAAACTTACATAGAAAGATGTCTTGGAAACCCTGGAGCTGGGATTAGAAGACGAAAGCTGATGATGTAAACTGCTTGCCATCCTCACCCATCGCTCAACAGCCACAAAATACTTACATGGATGTTGGGAGTCCCAGGACAGGGCACTTGAGCTATGTATAAACAAAGTGCAGACGTGAGAGGAAGACATAGTGGGGACAGGTCAGAGTTGACGTTTGATTTCAGGGAAAGACTTCAGGGTGCCATGAGTGAAGACAACTTCTGCACTTGAGTCTAGCTCAGCAGCAGGGGCTGGAAGTCAGAGGGACCAGGGTGTCTGGGTGCAGTAAAAGACAAAGTCTGAACCCACTACCACCCAGTTTCTCTTCAGCCACTGTGGGCCCTAAATAGGAGTGGGACTGGTTAAGGGGTACACAGAATCCAAGGGATATGCATTAAATCCCCAACTTCTTTTTTTTTAATTTTAGTTTTTTTATTTCAGTGTTCCAACTCCTTAAAAATAATTCAAAAATCCCCCCAAATATGAGCCAAAAAAAAAAAAGAGTTATTTCCAAGTTGGACACATCTAAACAAAGCTGAAACCCTCTGTGGATTTCTGTGTATCCCACTTAGTGTGAATATTCTTCTATTTGACTGCAGACATAGTAATAATCCCAGACCAGGGGTGTTATGCAATATATAGCATTTTCACCATGTTACCTTTCGCAAATCTGAAAAATTCTGAATTTGAAACATATCTGGCCAGGAGTTCATTACCAAGGAATATTCATAACACGTATTTTAGAAGCGTCCTTCCGCCATGCGGTGCCCAGAGGTAACTGGGCAAAATCCACTTTGCTGTTCTGGCAGATTTCCTCTAATACTTAAAGAGAATACTTTTCATTGAACAAAGATACAACTGATATTTATTTTTTTCTCGGATTTTTAGTACTATTTTATGAGTACATGAAAATTCAGCCAACTTTTTATTTCTGGTTTATGAGAAAGTAGGAAATGCCATTATTTTCTTCCATTTTTATTTACTTTCTTTTGTATGCTTTGTTCAGGTTGTAAAAAGTAGCAGTGTGGATCAATGGCTAGTTATTTTCCGGTACTAAACACTTGGGAATGTGCTTTGGAACTGTATACTCAGGATAGGGCTGGTGAAGTAAAGGAGATTAAGACTGAGTGTCTACTGTGAAGTACACTTTCTCCGGTACCAGTTAACGTAATCCTTATTGCATTTATCATTTAATCCATTTAATGTAATCCTCATGAAATGATAAAATAGTCATTTTACCACTACTATTTAATGTAATCCTCATGAAAATTTGCAAAGTAAAAATTCCCATTTGTATAATTGAGCAAACTAAAGCTCAGAGAGTTTAAGTAATTTGCCCAAGGTCACACAAAGGCAGTTTTCCCTCCTCAAGAACAGTTCCACCTTGGACTTGAAAGTCCCCACAAACCCCTTCCTGCCTACCCACCACAGACACCGGTTGTCTGAGGTACAGTACGTGCAGGAAGTGCATCCTTGTCTGTGCTCTTTTTTAATGGAAAGAAATACTCCCCAGAGCACACTTCTTTATACCCTATTATTCATTTAGAGGATGAGACGGAATGGTCCTTTCAGATAAATTTTGGTTGGTTCCTTCTTTCACTATCTTTGTACCCCAGACTCAAGGGAAGGAGGCAAGGCAGAGTTAGCTTTACCTGTCACACACATCAGTCCGAGTTTCCCGAACCAGGGAATGCTGGACTATCTGCTTCCTCTTTCTCAACTCTCTCTAGGAGGGCTATGGGTGAAAGAGATTTGCCCCAGACTATTAGACCTGGAGAAGTCTGAGGGGAAGGAACATGCTGACTTAAGGAAAACATCTAAAGATTTGTCTATATATGCAGTCCTTTTAGTATACAGGCAATAGAGAAAGTATGTAATTGTTTTTAAAATTCATATTCTAGGGGCACCTGGGTGGCTCATTTGGTTAAGTGCCCAACTCTTGATTTTTGGCTTAGGTCATGATCTCAGGATCGTGGGATTGTTGGGCTCCATGCTCAGCAAGGAGTCTGCTTGAGATTCTCCCTCTCCCTCTGCTCCTCCCCTAACTCATGCGTACACGTGCTCTCTCAAATTCAATTTCTATGTCTTATTAATTTTAATTATATTACTATATTATGAGCAGCTAAATGTTAATGACTATATACTCATACATCCATATTAAATAAATGCCTGATACGGCTTAAGGAGATAGTTCTCCATCAAACATTTTACAATATTTTATGTCATATTATGAAAATGACATTTGTCACTCTCTTCCATTATCTTCATCCCCCCTCACTCCGCACATCCCATTCTTTTGTTAAATGAATTCTTTCTCCCATTTTTTTGCTAAATGGAATCATTTTGTTCTGTGCATTCTAGAAGTTGATGAATTTCAAAGACAAAGGAAAATAGGCTTTTTTATTGCTTTCCAACATAAGGTACAGAATAGACCAGGAGAAATCAAAGTCTCTAAAACTCTGTGAACACTCCTCTGAATATTAATCTAATGGGAACCTGGCCCCGTGCAGCTCAACCTAGAGGAAATAATAGGACACAGATGGAACAAGCTCTCGCTTTGCTTCAACAACCGTGCAGAGGAGGGCCTGAAGGAAAGCTCCGGAGTGGTGTGGGACCACCCCACTGGCCTGGAAGCCTGGAGACTAATCCTTTAGAAGGCGAAGTTCTCTTCTGGGAAAGGAGGCTGCTCCCTGGCACCTTCAGAACTGTAGCTTGAAGCTCTGCAGGCACATTTTTTTGCTCCAGAAAGCAGTGAGAGTCTCTTAGGGTAGTGTGCAGCTGCAAGAGCTCATAAAGCCAGGGCCATGACTTCATCTCTGGCCTGTGAGCAGACTGTTACACAGAGCGGGAGCCCCCAGCTAGTGGTAAATCAGGGTGAACAGGAACGCCTGGAAAGACTGAAAAGTCTGCTTGCATGCATTAAAAACTGCACCCTACCAAGAATGAAATAACTTGGCTAGAAGTTAACAGCATCTTGAATAAGCATTGAGGGGACTGGTGATTATGCAGGCTTCACTTAACAGATGCCCAATATTCTTTGTCTGGCTCCTAAAGGGCTGGCTGAGCCTCCATATAAGAGGGAACTCATTTTCGCTTTAAGTTGGTTTTGGTCATTCCCCAACGTTAGGGAGCGGCGTGTGTGCATGCGTGCGTGTGTGTGTGTGTGTGTGTGTGTGTGTGTGTGTCCGTGTTTGTGTGTGTCTGTGTGCGGTTAGTGGAATCTAGCTGAGTAGGGATCTTGAGAGATATTCTCCTTCAGGGCTATGAAAATTCTCTTAAGATTTGGGGCTTCGGGGCACCTGGGTGGCTCAGTCATCAAGCATCTGCCTTCTGCTCAGGTCATGATCCAAGGGTCCCAGGATGGAGCTCTGCATTGGGCTCCCTGCTCGGCGGGAAGCCTGCTTCTCCCTCTCCCACTCCCCCTGCTTGTGTTCCTGCTCTCGCTGTGTCTCTCTGTCAAATAAATACATAAATAAAATCTAAAAAAAAAAAAAAAGAAAGAAAATTTGGACTTCTATAAGGCATATAATAATCTGTTGTGAGAGTTGATTCTGAAAATGGTATTGATGGTGGTGTTTTTGACATGGGATAGTTAGGCATTTAAGGTCAAGTTCTCTCATGTGGTCATGTGATTTTTCCATAGGTCCTGTAAATAGCATCCCCGTGGTATTCACGACAGTACATTGAGTTATTCATTCATTTTTGGACATTTGCCAGGTATACATGTATTTGAATTCTAATTCTGTATATCGAATCATATTTTATAACCCCTAGGGTGATACCTTATCTAAGGATACTTTGTGAATCCTTTTCAGAGGGCCAGGGAGAATAAATACATTCCTCAGATGAAAAAAAAACTTCTATTATAATAGTATTATAGTAGGAGATAACCTTATTATTCATAAAAATCAGAATTCATCAATGTTATTTATAAAGCCCTTCAATTAAAAAAGAAACAGTTTATTTTTCTTATCACTTATTAAAGATATACTCTTTGTAACATTTTAAGAAAACAAAGATATCATAGGACAGCTTTCAAAGCTTGGATGTAATAAGTAATGGAAATATTTTTTCATTTGCTTCTCGAAGTCTCTTCATGAAGTGGTGAAGCCCCAGACATGACCCAGGCCCTACTGATCGACCATACCTTCCCTTCTCCAGATATTTCCTGTTAGCAAGTCATTTAGAGCAAAGTTCCAAACTTAGGTTACAGGTCCCAAATGTGGTCTTAATGGCTGAGCCACCCAGGTGCCCTGCAAGCCTGTTCTTAGTTAGCCTGTGGCTAATCTGCTGTCGCAAGGCTGACCTTCAGGACTGGTGACATGTCACCAGGGTTATCTCCTCCCCAAGTCTAGGATTAAATAAGGCTTTTAGACTATTAAGTCAGAATTCTCTAATGCATTAGACTGCAAATCCTGAGAGGGTGGCTGTGAGGACAGGAGAGGTATATTAATCCAAGAAACATCTTAGCAAAGATGAGCATGGAGGTCAGGTGGTAAGGTCAGGTGGTAGTTAGCAAGCTCCTACACACATTATTCTCACAAATAAGAAAATTGAGGCCCAGAGAGGTTGCATGCTTAGTTCCAATAGCCAAAATATGTAAATGCCAGTTGGACCCAAAAGACATACTTTGTTTCCCACTGATCAACATATAATTGTTCCACGAGAAGTGACTGAGCACATTCTATGAACCAAGCACCCCAGGTGTCATCAAGAGTGAATCAAAGCCAGGCTTGTGAGGGTTTTTCCGGTGCAGCGGGGTGGATGACCGCCAGGAGCCACGAGATAAAGATTGCGGTGTCCCACAGGTGCTGCTTCTCTACTATGGCTCTCCTTCCCTGATCTAAGTTCAGATTGTTAACTTAGACTTGGAACAACTCAATCTTTCCATCCCATCTCGTTACTAAGGGACTGTGTATTACCCCAAAATGTATCACCCTTGATTTTCACAGCAGTGACCACCTGAGGGGCATAAGCTCTGACTTGTTCTCATGGTGGTGATGAGTTTCCATAAAGACATTGATTCTGTCCATTTGTTGACTAAAGATGCCTTTTATTTTATTTTTGTTATAGAGAGAGAGAAAGAGAGAGTGTGAGCTGGAGGAGAGGGGCAGAGGGAGAGGGAGAGAGACAATCTCAAGCAGATTCCCCACTGAGCTTGGAGCCTGACTCGGGGCTCGATCCTAACCACCCTGAGATCACAATCTGAGCCAAAACCAAGAGCCTGATACTTAACCAACTGAGCTACCCAGGGGCCCCTAAGGATACCTTTTAAATAGCAGAAACTCCATAAATAATGACACATGGACCCAGCCTGGAGCACAATCTGGACTTTGAAATGGAGAAATCCCAAGATAACAGCAGAGTCAGGAGAGTAAGAGCTCCATAAAGGGATTAAATCATCCTCTGCAGCTGGTTAGTTCATATTGTTTGATCTAACTCTCCAGTTTGGGTGAGGCCAAAGTTGTACACACATTAAGCCACATTCCTCCTTCGTTGTGGAGTACCCCTTGTGTTCTCTCTCCTTTCATTCTTCTTTTAATTCCTGCTGTATACTTGAGTCCCCATAAGCCTCCTGAAATCCTTTCAGAATAAGGCAAAATATAAATTAATCAATGGAGTAAGGAATAGTCTACCATTGTGGTCATATTTCTCCATCTTGGCCTCTTGTCACAGCACTGGCTTCCGCCTCCTCTGTTCCCTTGGCATGGATCTGTCCTAAGCCACCAGCTTCTTCCTTATGGCTTCTCTCTTTCTTCCTCCTCTTCCAGCTCAGCCTATAGCTCTGGTCACCGCCTCCTCTTCTTCCAGCTGGTCTTCACACCTGGTTCTCCTCTTACCTCTTCAACTGCTCATTTAGGGATCCTTTTCTAGTTTCTCTTTCCACCCCCTTTACTAATTACAGCATGATGCAGAGATTCAGTTCCTGGAATTCCTGCTCATCCATCTCAAGGAGAGCTGGTTCATTCATTGACTTCAGGTGACTACAAGCTCCCTGAGGACAAGGACCATCTATTTGTTTAATATCACAGAAGGCCTTGCACATGCTTAGAGCTCAACGTGCATCACTGATTGAACTTGACAACGCAGGACATTCAACTGTGGTGGTCTGTTGTCCCCCTAGAGAGTTTAGAGAAGAACTTTAAGAAAAAAAATCAACTAATATGTAATATATATAATTATATTGTCCAATGAAATGTCCATAGTCTCATAAACTTACAAAATTAAAATGGTCAGGAATCGGTTTGAAAACTTTTGTGTCTGGTGCTAACTTCAGTAATCTTACAGGTGGTCACACAGATTCTATTTTTGTTGCTTTTGTTTTTACATATAGTTTCTAACACATATCTTGATTCCTTCACCTTTCCCAGTGCATTGTATACCACTTGTAGCCTTACCGCCTATCACCTGGTTAATTGCAACATGCCTCCTATATTGTGTTCTCCCTCTTTGTCTTCTACCTCTTTGTGTTCTCCACACAGCAGCTGCAATCTGGGTGTGTTGTCTTCCATGCTCCATAATCTTGTGTGGCTTTCTATTGCTCTGTGGATGTGACCTCAGCAGCCTTTCTTCAGCCCTGGGATGCTCCACACTCCTGGCCCCAGTGCCTTTACATGTGCTTCCCCTGCACCTGGAATAGTCTCCTATCCTAGGACTCCTCAGACAGGTTCAGAAATGCTGAGTATTCATTGTCTCTTCCGCCCTGTGCTTTTCCTTCACAAAAAATGTAGTGATATGAAGGGGCCCCAATTTGTTTATAGCAGCAATGTCCACAATAACCAAACTATGGAAAGAGCCTAGATGTCCATCAACAGATGAATGGATAAAGAAGATGTGGTGTATATATATACAATGGAATATTACTCAGCCATCAAAAAGAATGAAATCTTGCCATGTACAATGACATGGATGAAACTAGAGGGTATTGTGATAAGTGAAATAACTCAACCAGAGAAAAACAAATACCATATGATTCCACTCATATGGAGAACTTAAGAAACAAAACAGATGAACATAGGGGAAGGAAAAGAAAAATAAAATCATATGAAATCAGGTAGGGAGACAAACCATAAGAGACTCTTGACTATGGGAAACAAACTGAGGGCTGCTGGAAGGGAGGTGGGTGAGGGATGGGATAACTGCGTGATGGCCATTAAGGAGGGCATGTGATGGAATGAGCGCTGGGTGTTATATGCAACTGATGAGTTACTACTAAATTCTACCCATGAAACTAATAAAAAGCAAAACAAACAAACCAAAAAAAAAAAAAAGTTTCCAAAGGCCCTAAGGAGCTGATTAGAATGTGGATTTAATGAGGATGCATGTGAATGCTGAGTGGCTCAGTGTTCTTTTTCTCAGTTGGAGGAAACAAAGACCTATCTGATTTTCCCCACCTGCTAAACCCCACACATAAATCCCTTGGCCTATTTCTGTGTCATTTTTTTGCACATAGTAGATAAATCTGTGATTATCTTCTAGGGATTCTTCTAAGTTAAAGCCAACACACTAAATAAGTCACAAGTCATGACTCCTTTTAAAAATAACTATGCATTGAATTTCACCTCACCTTTCTTTGGCTTATCTTTGGAATTTTGACATATTTCTTAGCGTTTCAGAATAAATTAAGAGCTTTGGGAAATTAAAAACAGCATCTCTGGCTTGAGAAATCCAAAAATAAACCATAAAAAAACAGCATCCCTATAATTCTCGACTTGGCTATTTTTTGGAGTCCCAGAGCTTACTTCAGCACAGCTCATATTGGGTGACATTGATTTTATTATTTTTGCATACATTAGCCATAGCAAAATACCTATGTGAAGTTTTTAAATATCAAAGTTTTAAAAAAATTTATTTGAGAGAGAGATTGAGCATGAGCATGAGTGAGGGGAGGGACAGAGGCAGAAGCAGACTCCCCACTGAGCAGGGAGCCCGATTTGGGACTCCATCCCAGGACTCTGGGATCATGACCTGACCTAAAGGTAGACACTTAACCAACTGAGCCACCCAGGCACACAAGAGAGTAAATTTTGCTGGAACCTTTCAGAAACACAGAATCTGCCCAAAGATGTACATAATCATTCATTTGAAAAGGATTTACTGGCTGATTACAACAGGCAGGGGAGTGCCGATGGGCAGTCAGAGACAAAAGAAAACTCAAACACAGTCCCTGCTCTCAAAGTACTTACAATCCCCTGTGGGAGACACAAAAAGTCGACATTCTTAACAAGTATAATTTGGGGCACCGGGGTGACTCAGTCAGTTAAGTGGCTGCCTTGGGCTCAGGCTATGATCCCGGAGTCTCAGGATTGAGTCCCAAATCAGGCTCCCTGCTCAGTGGGGAGTCTGCTTCTCCCTCTGACCCTATCTCCTCTACTGTTCTCTCTGTCAAATAAATAAATAAAATATTTTTTAAAAACACACACTATAGTTCAAGGAGGAAAGTTTTAATTAGTTGCTATAGACACATATGCAATTCTATGGATCTGACATGTTTTATGTGTCTTGGTCTACATTTGGGTAAGGGAAGGCTGCCTCCTGGATAGTACCATCTTGAAAGATTCTGGAAGAAGTTAAGATTTGAAACTGGCCATAAAAGATGGAAGGTTTTCTTTTCTTTTGCTTATTAATTTATTTTTCATAAAGAAATAAATATATGTAGATAGTACCAATGAGTGAAAAGGATCAAGTAAAAGATAATAATATCCCCACATAGAAAGGATCACTATTAGTCTCCTTTTATCTGTGCGTATTTCTGTTGTTGTTTTACAAAACGGGAACTACACACCATATAATGCTCATAACTTGCTTTCTCATTTAACAGTTTATCACAAACATCTCTTTGTGCCCCTTTACAGTCAACCCATGGGGGCTGTATAACCGGCTAGCAATGGGGAAGGAAATCCCTAAATCTGAGCTAAGGATCTTTGAGAAGAAAGGTCTAGAAGGAAGTGCAGGCTAGGCAGGGGAAGACATGTTGGGTGAGGGCCTGGGAATTCCTGCTGAGTGCACCATCCCCACATGGCCATTTCTTCCTTGGCATCAGAAGATGTTTCCTGGCTGCATTTCAGAAACACACCAAAGTGTGGCATCTTACCATTCTGATTAATAACCTGATCTGTAGCATCAGCCTGAACCCTACTGAGGTTCTGGGGGAAACAAAAGGTCGTTAAGAAAAATGTTCTCCACCTAATGGTGCAGGGCTGTGGTCCCTGCTGGGAGTGTCCCCGCCTTTTGACTCAAGGCCAACTAGAGCAAATGTGGCATGTGGGTGGGTATATTTTCACTGGGGAAAGAGCTGCCAATGAGATGGTAAAGGCCTGCAATTTTTGGAATGTTTATAATCTAAGTGGGTGTGTTCTGGGTGCGGCCCAGTGAGAAGCTTCACATTTCACTTGAAAACAGACTGGCCGAGAGTGGAGGGGTTGTTTTTCTCTGAAACCGAATAAATTCTCAAGTGCACAGCATGAATGTGAGGATGATTGAGAACGCATGACCTTCGATGCAGGAAGTCAATATTTGTCACTGAGGCGGTGTTCCAGGGAAGAAATGGTGGAGGGTTAAAGTTCGCAACAATAATACCTACCCATGGGCCTACTCATGCCTCACAAATGGAGACTACTAATTTCTTGAAAGTAAGTGTCCTGCGGCCAGTTTGGAGGTGTGCAATGAGCTACCCATGGTTCTGTCATTCATCTGCTTACTCTCTCTCTCTCTCACACACACACACCAATTTACTGAGTGTATTATTATGTGCTAGCGACACAGCAAAATTCCACCACTGACAAAGGAAGGGCTTTCGGATCTGCCTTATTCATGGGAGCCAGCAGCGAGAACAGCATGCCTGGCCAAACTCGGTCCAGCTACCCGAAGAATACGGCACCAAGAATCAAGAGGACCAAATGGAGCAGGAGGTGTGCCCGCAGGAGAGCCGTGTGACTGCGTCCTGAGAGTCTATGACATTCCCACGATGAAAGAGCCCTTGGGGAGATCCCTTTGATAAAGTAATGGAGACAACAGGCTCCTGCCCATCCTTCATCCTTCAATGGTTCCTCAGAGAGAGGAGGGCTTACCTCAAGGCCCTCCTAAGAGTCTGCCCAGTAGTTGCTCCTATGCATGCGTTCTCTCTCTGCCTCATCCTCCTGCATAATGCCAGAATGCACCCATCCTGCCTCATCCGCATGGTGTCAGGACTGCTCATTATTTCCTTAAGAGAAGGGTTCATTCCCTTCTTTGGCCCTTCCATCCTGCCTTCGTCCTTCCAGCTGTGCTCTTCAGGCCCACCTACTAACTCCTCTTCTCCAGAACTTTGTGAGAAGAACCTTTGTGACCTGTTTTTCCCACCACACATTTACAAGTAGATGCCCAAGAGGCAGTCAAGAGGGTAGGCTCTGAGGTGTGAGCTGTATGAATCCACATGGGTACAAATTGTGGCTTTGATAATGATGCGCTGTGTGAACTCGGACGAGGTATTTAACCTCTCTGTGCATTAGTTTCCTCATCTACAAATGAGGGGGAATAATATTATCTACATCCAAGAGTTTCTGTGATTGAAAGACATCATACTCACAAAGTGCTCAGAGGTGTTCCTGGAATTTAAGTTAGTACTTAACCTACATTAACCTTTATTATCATTTTTGAAGTTACTATTATGATTACAGAATTGGGAGGGGTCTTGAACAAATTTGGGGCTGAATGTCAGAATCTTCAGGGCATCAGTCGTCTTTGTTGCCCTCAACATTTAAAAACTTTTCAGAAACCTTTCTATCCACTTTTTCTAGCCATTTCTTCTTACCCTTCATTAGACGATGAGCGACTAGGAGTCAGAAATGAAGTCTTTGCTCTGGATGTAAACAGAAAT
The DNA here is from genome assembly GCA_004023965.1 of Spilogale gracilis. Taxonomy (NCBI): domain Eukaryota; kingdom Metazoa; phylum Chordata; class Mammalia; order Carnivora; family Mephitidae; genus Spilogale; species Spilogale gracilis. Next base: position 20,447 of record PITA01026037.1, read on the forward strand.
TAATTTCTACTTTAGTTTCCTTGCCAAATTCATGGCCAGAGGGATGAGAAAATGAGGTGGAATTTGAAAGCTGCCATTAGAAACAAATACTGAGGGTCTTGGAAGGGAAGGGGTTGGGGGGATGGGCGAGCCTGGTGGTGGGTACTGAGGGCACATATTGCATGGAGCACTGGGTGTGGGGCACAAACAATGAATCTTGGGACACTGAAAAAATAAAATATTGTAATAAAAAAAGAAGAAAGAAAGAAAGAAAGAAAGAAAGAAAGAAAGAAAGAAAGATAAAAGAAAGAAGAAAGAAAGATAGATGAAAGAAAGAAAGAAGGAAGGAAGGAAGGAGCGAGCCATTACGGGGGAAGTGTGGTAGGGAGCAGGCACCCAGGGAAACATGAGGGAGTGGAGAGGAGAGGAGGAGCCCTCCTGTACAGGTACAGGCCCTGTACCTGTCGAGAGCTTATAACAGTCTACTTTGTGCCCAGACAGGAGAATCAGAGGGACACCTGAGAGAAAGGGTATTGTAAGGAGTTGCAGTTGCCCCTTTGGGGTCTTAGAATCTGAGGTATTGTTTCAACACTGGCTGTGACATCAACCCCAAAGTTTTGTGGGATGACATAAACCACCAAATCTTCCATCTTCATTTTTATGAGGAATTTTGCTAAATGTTTTTCCTGTGCCCTCATGTCTGGACACACCTCTATTTTGAGTCAAGAAAATGATCTCTCTACTATGAGTAGGAGGCCCCAAAACATTATATTAAAATTCAATCAGTGTGTTGCATATTATTCCACAAGTCAAAATGGGGCCAGGGACCAGAGTGGCCTTTCGGGGCTGTTTCATCCCAGAAAACCCAGAAAAAGGAGAAATATGAATTAAGTACAGGGCTACAGGTCCAAATACACTTTTAATACTCACCAGAATCTGCAAACCACTAAGTAGTTCATAAAAGTATTACTAAAAATTTTCCATCTAATCCAAAACATTAAAAATTGTACAGTGGGTTTAAATATAGTCTGAACACAGAAACAAACTGAGGGACTTGGAGGGAGGGGGTTGGAGGGATGGGAGAGCCTGGTGGTGGGTACTGGGGACACCTAAAGCGTGGAGCACTGGGTGTGGGGAATGGGGAATGAATCTTGAAACACTGGGAAAAAAATTTAGTAACAATAAAAAAAATAATAATAAATAAAAAAATAGAAAAAAAAATAAAAAATAAAAAATAAATAAATATAGTCTGACAAGAATTAAGAGTACTGCCTCTGAAGCAGACTTCCTGAGTTTAGATCGTGGCTCCACTATTTATTATTTGTGTGACCTTGATTTAATTAGTTGACCTTGCTGTGCTGGTTTCTTCATCTACTGAATGAGGACAAGAGTAGCTGCCTTGAATCCCATCGTCCAAACCACAAGCTTCAGCTCAACCTCTACACCTCCTTTTTCCCCTTTTGTCCAAAAAAGTCACCAAGTCTTGTTACCTGAGCTCTCACATTGCTGTTGCAGCCTCTCCCTGTGCGTGCCTCTGCAGCAGCAGTCCTCTCCACCAGCGCTCAGGTTCACACCACTCACAGGGCTCCTCTGCTCATCTGAGCCACTATCTTTGAGCTGGATTTCCTAAATCCACTCTGGTCCCTTCATCAATTCATTCTCCAAACTGAAGCCCAGTAATCTTTTCAAATCTGCTTAAGTCGTCTCTCTGCTTAACAGATTCAAATGAACTTCCATTTTTTAGAATAAAGTTGACTTCGATAACTTTAATTCAGCCTGCAAGATCCTGCGTGGTCTGACCCCTCGCTCCCCTGCCTGTTTCATCTTGAAATCCTATTTCCCTTAGTCTTTTCCTCTTCTGTCTTTCAGGTCTTTCTGTTTCTTATATTCTTCCTGCTTCCTCTTGCCACAGGGTCTTTGCTCATACCGCCTTGAATGACCTTCTGTACCTTCCCAGCCTTATTAGTGCCTACATTTCATCTCCACACAAACATTACTGCTGCTAGGATCTTCCTTGGTCTCCCTGATGTGGTTGACTTCTAGTAAAGAATCTCATAACACCAAGTACTTCTCCTGATAGTATTTTGTTCATTCATTCATTCATTCATTCATTCAGTAAATGTTTATTGAGCACCTATCACACATCAAGCTCTGGATAGAAAAGGTGAAGTCTCTTTTACAGAACTGCTATTCTAGGGTGGGACTCAGACAACAAACAAATCAATATAAATGTCACAGGGTAAGTATTCTAAAAACAAAGCAGAGGGACTCCTGAGGGGTTTAGTCAGTTAAGTGGCTGCCTTTGGCTCAGGTCATGATCCCAGGGTCTTGGGCTGGAGCCCCACATTGGACTTCTTGCTCAGTGTGGAGCCTGCTTCTCCCTCTTCTCCACCTGCCCCTTGCCCTGCCTGTGCACTCGTGCTTTCTCTGTCATATAAATAAATAAAAATCTTAAAAAAAATAGAAATTAAAACAATTTTAAAAAGCAGGGAAATGGGAACACACACAGGGAAGAGGGGTCATATTTGTAGTTTTCCATTCGTTTTTGTGGTTATTTAATTAGTATTTATAACTTTTGCTAGATTATCAACTCCAGGGCTGGGTTTGCTCACTGTTTATATTCAGCAAAGAACTCATACCTGTGACATAGTGCCTATCTTATTATAGATGCCCAGTAAAAATGATTGAATAATTCTTATTCGAACAAACAGCAATTTGTACAGAATGGAATGTAACACTGTTGGATGGTTTTATGTGAGTAGTACTAATAATGTTTCTTTTAAAGATTTTTTATTTATTTGACAGAGAGAAACACAGCTAGAGAGGGAACACAAGCACAGGGAGTAAGAGAGAGAAGCAGGCTTCCTGCTGAGCAGGGAGCCCAACCCAGGGCTCAATCCCCATCC
>PITA01026038.1:0-23352 GCA_004023965.1 Spilogale gracilis
AAAAAAGGCTTATTTATTTATTTTGAGAAAGAGAGAGAGTGAATACAAGCACAGGGATGGTCGGAGGCAGAGGGAGAAAGACTCTCAGTTGAGCGGGGAACCCAACGAAGGCCTGGATCTCAGGACCCTGAGAGAATGACCTGAGCCTAAACCAAGAGTCAGATGTTCAACCGAATGAGCCACCAGGGGCCCCCAAACATATCACTTTCTTAAATCAAGATGTCACATTTAATAAGATACTCCCAAATGCTGGGGTTTGATCTCATTGAGAAAAATTTAAAATGTTTATAAAAAACTTTATATAACAATTTACCATTTTCTTTTTAAAGATTTTATTTCTTCATGGGGTGCCTCGGTGGCTCAGTCGTTAAGTGTCTGCCTTTGGCTCAGGTCATGATCCCGGAGTCCTGGGTTCAAGCCCCACATCGGGCTCCCTGCTCGGCAGGAAGCCTGCTTCTCCCTCTCTCAGTCCCCCTGCTTGTGTTCCCTCTCTCACTGTGCTTCTCTCTGTCAAATAAATAAATAAAATCTTTTTTAAAAAAAATTAAAAAGATTTTATTTATTCATGAGACAGGGAGAGAGGCAGAGAGAGAAGCAGGCTCCCCGTGGAGCAGGGGCCCTGATTCGGGACTCGATCCCAGGACTCTGGGATCAGGACCTGAGCCGAGGCAGACGCTGAACTGACTCAGCCGCCCAGGAGCCCCAGGAATTTACCATTTTCTAAGTAGTTTGCATAAACACACAGATTAATCATCTTAGGCTTTATATAGAACACATGATTACTCCCATTTTTCAGAGGAAGAAAGGGAGAAAAACCCAGGGTCTTGTCCAAGGTCACCAAGTCTCTGAGGAAAGGAACTGGCGCCGGGGGTCCTGCTAACGGGAACACCAGAAAAGGCAGAACAAAGCCCTCACTGTCACCTCTCAGAGAGCCAGTCCATCATAAAAAGGGGGGTAATAATTCTGTCCTCCTGTGTGGTTTGAGGTAATGTAGGTAAAACTCAGCACTGTGCCTAGCCCAGAGTAAACAATCAAAGCCTTTCTTTTAACTATTGAAGTGCTTTATTTAAGTAATAGAACAAGACATTCCAATTCAACTGATATTTCTTGATATTTCAAGTTGATATTCAACTTGGTATTTCTTGCCATATAAACTAAGGAGGTGAGAAGCACTGAGGAAGTGAAGGAAATATAGGAAACCACCTTTGTCCTAATGATGACTATGGTTTTATTAGTGAGACAAAGTTTAGGTGGACCCACAAACCTAAACTTCTAGGCTAACAGTTTGTGGTTGTCAGTATTCGGCTGATCTTTCCATGCTGAACCTCACTGTAAAGTTAAGAAGCAGATGAATTACTTATACAATTATTTTTTTAAGATTTTATTTATTGGGGGGGGGGCGCCTGGGTGGCTCAGTTGGTTGAGCGACTGCCTTCAGCTCAGGTCATGATCCTGGAAACCTGGGATCGAGTCCCACGTCGGGCTCCCTGCTCGGCAGGAAGCCTGCTTCTCCCTCTCTCACTTCCCTTGCTTGTGTTCCCTCTCTGGCTGTGTTTCTCTCTTTCAAATAAATAAAATCTTAAAAAAAAAAAAAGATTTTATTTATTGGGGCGCCTGGGTGGCTCAGTGGGTTAAAGCCTCTGCCTTCAGCTCAGTCATGATCTCAGAGTCCTGGGATCGAGGCCCTGTTTTCTCCTCTTTCTCTGCCTGCTTCTCTGCCTACTTGTGATCTCTCTGTCTCTCAAATCAATAAATAAAATCATTTTAAAGAAAGATTTTATTTATTGATTTGAGAGAGAGAGAGAGCACGAACAGGGAGAGTGGCAGAGGGAGAGCAGGCTCCCCACAGAGCAGGGAGCCCAATGTGGGACTCTATCCCAGGACCCCAGGATCACGACCTGAGCTGAAGGCAGACAATTAACAGACTGAGCTACCCAGGTGCCCCTACAATTATTTTTAAGTGTTGTTTATTTAAGTAATCTCTCCACCCAACATGGTGCTCGAACTCACAGCCCTGATCAAGAGTCTGTGCTCATTTACTCAAATTTATGTTCAGTGATTTTAAACAACAAATGACAAAATTCGTTGCAATAACTAAAATTTTTTTAGACTATTTGATGCCATTTTAGATAATACCGTGCAAGTTTTATACCACCAGCCACCCTTCCCCCTGAGCTCTTGGATACATATCTAGTCCTCTAATCACCGTGGATTAGTGTTGTTTGGGTATTAATGGTGTCAAAATGGCGGTGTTGGCATACGTTCTCTTTATCATGTAATGTTTTATTGTATTGACATACATGATGCTCACTTTGGCCTCTGGCAATTTGCAGATCAGAAAATTACTAACATAGTGCTTCCTGCATTGAATTATTATCAGATAAGAAATTGGGGCCTCCGGGTGGCTCAGTGGGTTCAACATCCAACTCTTGTTTCTGCTCAGGTCATGACCTCATGGGTCGTGAGACTGAGCCCTGTGCTGGGCTCAGCAGGGAGGCTGCTTGAAGATTCTCTCCCTCTGCCCTTTTCTTTTAAAAAAAATATTTTTAAGGATTTTATTTATTTATCTGAGATGGAGACACTGAGAGTGAAAGCACGAGAGAGGGGGGAGGAGAGAGAGAGAGAAGAGAGAGAGAGAGAGAGAGAGAGAGAGAGAGAGAGAGAGAATGAGCCAGGGGAGTAACAGAGGGAGAGGGAGAAGCAGACTCCCCACTGAGCAGGGAGCCTAACTCGGGGCTCAATCCCAGGACCCCAAGATCATGACCTGAGCTGAAGGCAGACACTTAACTGAATGAGTCACCCAGGCGCCCCACCTCTGTCCTTTCCCCTGCATGCATGCATTCTCTCTAACAAATCTTAAAAAAAGAAAATTATCAGATAAGAACAGAATTATTATTTACAGTTTATTTTTTGTCTCCAAAGTTTGAGAAAAAGGGGATATGATTCACTCAAAGGAAAAAGCCCTGACTTCCTTTTCTTTTGTGGAGGGGGTCCCACAGGTCCTTACTCACCAGGAAGTGTGGTTTTATGTGGAAATACCTCCACCTGCCACCACGTGAAGGTAGGGCTGGCAGAAGCTCCTAGATGCCATCATTCTTAGAAGCAGAAGGGAAAAGCCAGAAGAACAAAGCCACGGTGACTAGGAATAATAAACCAAGATCAAGACAGTTTGGGTCCACTTCGAGCTGTTTATACAGGTTGAAAGAGAGGAATTTCCTTGGGATCCTGCTGCCTTTTCCAGTAACAGAATTGACAAGAAAGAGAGCCTTTCCAGAATATTCAGCACTTCTGGGTCCAGTGTTCAACTTTTCTCCAGATCACGATGGACTTGTAGTATATGTGCAGAATAGGGAAAAGAGCAGGAGACAAAGTGGTGCCAAAGAGAAGGAAAAGGTGTCTAGTGTATAAGCAACTACACTTAGTCATACCTGTCTACACGGTGTGCAGGAGATGAGAACGCAAAGAACGAGCCAAGATTACCTATGCGGGAAGTGATGAAAAGAGTCTATTTTAAGAAAAGACTGAACATTTCTCTATATGTCGAATGAACTTAGGAACAAAAGGCCACCATGAGAAAATACCAATGAAATACAAATTTAGATCTCCTTACATTATCACTGGTTTCCTGGATTTTAACTGGAATTTTCCTTTTTCCTTCTCGGGCTCTACAGAGAGGTTTCAGCACTGGAATGGAAACTACAGCAGTTCATGGACTCTGATTCATAGACCCTGGAGAAGAATGTGTAAGACACATAAACACAGCTCACCCAAAGAGAAGAGAAAGGGCATTGGTGTGAGAGCAGCAGGTGCTGAGGGGTTTTGAATTGCCTTGAGCAGATTGAATGAAAATGAAAGAAATGAAGACTAGGTCCTGGATATTAGTGCCCCCCACAGTCCCATCCCCCCTTCACACGTGCACACACAGACACGTGCACACACACGCACACACAGACACACACACGCACACACGGACACACCAAATTGCAACACCAAACACACCTGATAAGACATGCTGGCCTTATAACAATGATGGATTACAGACAGCCACAGAGCTACCATAGGCCATTAAGATCAATGCTGGTATTTAGAGATGACAGTAAAGAGTAAGAAAATCAGGGGCACCTGGGTGGCTCAGTAGTTAAAAAAAACTCTGCCTTCAGCTCAGGTCATGATCCCAGAGTCCTGGGATTGAGCCCCGCATCGGGCTGCCGGCTCAGCTTCTCCCTCTCTCACTCCCACTGCTGTGTTCCCTCTCTGGCTGTGTTTCTCTCTGTCAAATAAATAAAATCTTTAAGAAAAAAAGAAAAGAAAAGAAAAGAAAATCAGCTGAGTCACGCAACTGATAGAAGATATGGTGTTCTCTGACACAAAGATCATCAATGTTTTGGGGGTGAAAACAGAAGCCCGTGAAGGCCTGGTTGAAGAGGAAATACAGCATGGGCGGGGGTGAAGATGAGAATTTAGGCTGATTAGAATGCTTAGGGTCAGGACCCTCACTGTGGTGACAACTTGTCAACCCAGAAAGGGGAAACTCGGGCCCTGGGAAGTAGTTTCCACCAGGTGTTCCCATCTGGGGAGATACAGGCAGAGAAAACACCACGCCCTTTCCCCGGTCACAGACTGTCATGAGTGCCCGCCCCACTGACAGTTGGATGGATTAGTCGGCCAGGGTTGCTATGACAAGGATCACGGCCTGGGGGTTAAACAACAGAAATGTATTTTCTCACAGTTTTGGAGGCTAGAAGTCCAAAATCACAGTGACAGCAGGGTCGGTTCCTTCTGGGGGCTGTGAGAGCTGGATCTTGGCTTTCCTCGCCTGTGGATGGCTGTTTTCTCCGTGTCTTCACATCATCACATTCTGAGGTCCTGGGTGTTGGGACTCCACCATATGAATTTGAGGCAGGATATAACAGTGGGGAAAACCCAAATGTTGTCCAGCCTTTTCTCTCAGATCTCCTCCCCATTTCCCTTTAGGATAAATGGCTTCTGAACATTTAGGAAGTTGGGGTCTTCTACTTTGTAGCAGTAAGGAGCGATGGGATGTTGGCTTTGACTTCCATGTCTACGTCTACCCCTCTGCCATCCCCCTCCCATGTATTTATGAAGAAACTGGGTCATTTATCCTGTAAAAGTGTTCAGATTGTGAATCTAGCCAATTGTCCACATTGTCATTTAACATATCCCTATGTACCCTGCATCTCCTGAAAAGTGGTAGCTAAATCCAGAGATCTGATCAGACTCAGGTTCCATTTTTTGGCAAAAATTCATAGGTGCCAGTGTGTACTTCCTTTTACGCCACATCAGCAAGACATCACATCTAATTCTCTCTCTTTTTCTGTGATGTTATATTGGTCAGTGTGTCCAGGTCTTAGGAGACTGCTTTATCCACCAGCAGTCTATCCACAAACACTGCCTAGATTTCAATAGAAATACAATGCAAGCCACAGGTATAACTTCAAATATTCAGGGAGCCATATTAGAAAAGTAATCAGAGTGGCGCCTGGGTGGCTCAGTCGTTAAGCATCTGCCTTAGGCTCAGGTCGTGATCCCAGAGTCCCAGGATCGAGCCCCACATCGGGCTCCCTGCTCAGTGGGAAGCCTGCTTCTCCTTCTCTCACTGCCCCTGCTTGTGTTCCCTCCCTAGCTGTGTTTCTCTCGGTCAAATAAATAAAGTCTTTAAAAAAAAGTAATCAGAAATGAATGAAATTAACTTTAGTAACATTTTATTTAACTCATGATATCCAAAATATTTTTTCAATATGCAACCGATATAAAAAATTAATATTTACCACCTTTTGTTTGTACCCAGGTCTTTGAAACCCATTGTTTTTTATACCCGCAACACAACTCAATTCAGATGAATCATATTTCTAGTGCTCAACAGCCACTCATGACATGATTACAAATACTGTTTAAGATTTCCTTTTAAGTTTCTTTGTCCTTAACGTATGTCCCTCTTAAGGGTATACAGCGAGACAATTATTAATGTTAGAAAAAGCAAAAAAGTTCTGCAGGAAAGAAAACATAATCAGAGAATACTATGTTCCTGCAAACAATACTTGCAAGGTCATAAAAACGTAAGCATTGAATACTGTTTTACCTGGAAATTGCAGTGGAAGAATGACAGAAGAAAATCCTAAAACCTCATTTTTCACAGAACCTCAGTAGACAATGTCTAATGAGGAAATAACCAGTGTTTTTTTTTTTTTTAACAGTCCAAATGTGTTATTGGCAGGAAATGGTTTTCTTCTTCTCCAGGCAAGTGTATATTTCCATCTCCTTCCCATGATGTGAATTTTTTAAATGGTGAATTGTGCACTTAATTTTTTAAAGTTTTTATTCAAATTCGTTAGTTAATGAACAGTGTACTATTAGTTTCAGGTGTAGAATATAGCGATTCATCACTTCCACACGTCACCTGCTCATCACAAGGGCCCGCCTTAATCCCCATCACCTGTTTTACCCATCCTCCTCCCCTGGGAACCATCAGCTTGTTCTCTATAATTAAGAGTCTGTTTCTTTGGTTTGTCTCTCTTACTGTTTTTTTACCCCCTTTGCTCATTTGTTTCCCTTCTTCCACATATGACTGAAATCATATGCCATTTGACTTATTTAGCATCATGCTCCCCAGCTGCATCCATGTTGTTGCAAATGGCAAGATTTTGTTTCCTTTTAAGGTTGAGTAATATTCCATTGTGTGTATATACCACACCTTCTTTATCCACTCCTCAGTTGGTGGACATTGGGGCTGTTTCCATAATTTGCCTATTGTAGATAATGCTGCTATAAACATCGGGGAGTATGTATCCCTATCAGTTAGGGTTGTTTTATTCTTTGGGTAAATACCCGGCAGTGTGATGGCTGGACTGTAGGGTAGTTCTATTTCTAACTTTTTGAGGACCCTCCATACTGTCTTCCAGAGTGCCTGCACCAACAGTGCAAGAGGGCTTTCTTTTCTCCACATGATATGAATTTGACACTTCTCTCCTCCTCTCCCTGCCTGCACCCCCCCACACACACCCCTTCTTCGGAGTCTAGCTTCTCTGTGGGGAGGAACTGGGGGAAATGGAAGAGTGTTTTTTACTTAAGTGAGGCTGTGATTTAAATGCTCTTTGGGTATTCTTCTTCCCTAAAAACCCCCACTTGGACCACGTCCTCTATTGGGGGCAGGCTCTCAGCTGAGGGATCCTTCATCCTACCTGTGAGAGTTCTCTGCCGAGGGAGGTGAGGCTGAAGGCAGGGATGGTGATGAGCAAGGCTTCCTGAGGACAGGATTTTGAAGGGAGTCTTGGAAGAGGAGGAGACACTTAGCAGGTGAGCCAGGCAGGGGCAAGGATGAAGACAGGATGCCTGGCGTGGGCTCTGCCCTGACCTGGAAACCTGTGATGACTCCTCAGAGAAGCCACGCAGCTGCTCTGACTTTTCCGGCAGCTCAAAACAGGGCGCCATTTTCTCATCTATTTAATAACAGGCGAATACCCTGGCATCTGCTCAGCTCACGGTCTTGGAACAAATGGACCCAATTAAAAGGCCATCCTAGGGGAATTCAGAGGAAGAGGAAAAAGCCATTGATCCAATCAACGCCTCGCTGCCCTGGGGCTGGTCTGTGACCTGCCACAACAGAATCCTTCCTCCCATCCTGCCCTCTCCTCCCTGAAGCACTGCCCCAGACCTGGGGACCTTCCTGCTATCCCGAGTGCCATCCTCTACCCAACTCAGGGACCTGTGGGTGTGTGCGTGTGCCACTCCACTAGGTGTCCTCTGGACTGCAGTTTCACTGCCGGCCAAACCTTGCAGAAAGACTATCGGGAATCCTATTGGCTCTTCCTTCAAAATACACCAGCTCCCATCCATTTCTCACCGCCTCCATTGTTACCACCTGGTCCCAATCCCATGCTCTCTCTCCTGGCTTCCTGCATTAGCTCCTTCCTGCTCTTGCTGCTCCTATTCTTACCCCACTCTGGTTTATTCACAACACGGCCACCAGATCCTTCTTTCCAAATTTATTTTAGGGGCAGAGGGACAGGGAGAATCTCAAATAGACTCCGCCCTGAGTGTTGGAGCCCAACATGGGACTCCATCCCACCACCCTGAGATCATGACCTGACCTGAGCCAAAATCAAGAGTCAGCTGCTCAACCAGTTGAGCCACCCAGGGACCCCTAGCCAGATCCTTCTAAAACACAAGCCGGATTGTCATGATTTTCTGCCTCACTCCATGTCCTGCAAGATTCCCCCCATCTCTGGCCTCTACTCCTCCTGCCTGCAACCCAGTCACAGCCCCCTTACACAGGCAGTGGGAGCACGTGTTTATTCTCCCCACAAGGAGACCCTCAGTTAACTTCCACTCCTCCTCCAAGTCTGCTCAAATGCCCTCTTTTGGGCCCCTCCTGAGGCCTCACTTGACCATTCTCTTTAAAATCCCACCCCCCACACCTTACGCTCTACCTGCCCACCCTCCCAATTCCCCTTTCTGCTCTGTTATTCACCCTTTGGCATACCATGGAATTTACATTTAATTAAAACCGATGCTTTCTCTCTCTCATCCCCCCCTAGAATGTAAACTTCACAAGGGAAGGGTCTTTGGTCTTTTATTCACTTACAATTTTCAACTATCTACAACAGTACCTGAAATATAGGCGTAGGCTCTGGGCAAATATTCACTGAATAAGTGGATGAATTAATTGATAATGTTTTTGTCTCAAAGAGCCATTGTGAAACTTACATGAAGTAATTAATTTGACCTCTTTTGCAAAGGAAAGGAATTAACATCTAACGAGTATCCACTGGTACTTGATATTCTCCAAAACAGTTTACAGGGGTTATCTCATTTATCCGCACTATGAATCGCTCACTACTCATTTATTCATTCATTCAAATCATTCAACAAGTAATTGTTGTGTACCTACCATGTGCCAGGCACTGTCTGGGCACTGGGGATAGATTAGTGACCAACACAAAGACCCCTGTCCTGGGGGCTTTCACCCTAGTAGGAAGAGATAGATAGTATCAACAAAATATGAATTTTATGATGAGGAAACTGAAATGCCCATTAATCATCTGATTGAGTGGCAGAGCCAAGATTCAAATGAAAACAGCCCAAGGTTTCTGTGCTTTCTAAGTGTCGTTAATGAAGTCACCTGGATTCAGGTGGAAGCAGCCTGTGGGTGCTGGCTGCCCCCAGAGGGCTGAGATGTGAAGGTGGGCGTGGAGGCTGGCTCATCTCTGTGCTTCCCCCTCCGCCCCAAGGACCCTTGGCCCTGCCCTTCCACGTGCCTCAGTCAGATGCATTTTATGCTCTGAGGTGCTGATGGGATCCAAATTATAGACATCACTTGGGCAGTGAGTGGACCCTGACTTCTGCAAATGCAGTCACGGGTGGGGGGGAGGCCCTAGGAGGACAAGCTGAGCTTGGTAACGCCTCCCAGGTGGGGTCCAGTCTTAGAAGCTACCATGTGATGAGGCAAGGGCTTCTAGTGGCACCCAGAGGTCAGGGGCTCTGGTGGGGGGGTGGAGGACTGGAATGGGGCAGGGCTGGGGGTAGGAGCCTGAGAAAGCCCCTTAGGAGGGCCTCTAGCCCCTCCCCCATACTCTCAGCTTTATCCTCAAACCCAGAGCTTGAGAGTCTTCCGGATAGCCAGTGAGGGTGGGGAACCCCGTCTGGGGCCTTGAGGGTAAGCAGGAGGTCAGAGGGACACACAGGCCAGAGGACATCATAGCACCGTCCTCAGGGACACCCCCACCCCTGCTCCTAGAAGAACCAGAGAGGGTCCAGTCAACATCTTTGGAACCTCAGGCTGAGGAGGCAGGCGGGGGTGATGCCCAGAGCAGCAGGGTCTGGCCCTCAGTCTCGCCTTGACAAAGCTAACATCGGAACGTGGTGTGCTTCCTCTGAGGGAAGAGAACACCCATAGTGTGGCACTTCGTCCTGGTGCCAGCGAGCACCGCGATGCGCCAGCTAGGGGCTGGAGGGCTCTACATGGGGCAGTCCCTGAGAGCCCCGGGGGTGGGTACGCAGGGAGAGAGCTGAAGCATCACCTGCTCTCAGTCCTTCACCCGGGAGTCTCATCAGTGCGGCACCTCCACCGTGAGCATACCTGCAGCTGGCAAGGCTGGGATTATTATCTGCTGCAGCAAAGACTTCAGTAACTGGCGGATCCCTGGGGTATCTCCAAAGCGGGGAGTTAGAGAAGGGTGCTTGTCGGCCCATGGGGGGCTGGAGTTAGTCAAAGGATGGTTTTTGGCAGAGACTGGTCAAAATTTGAGGAGCAGAGAGTTGCTGGAACACAGGAGTTCTCCAGGAGTGTTACCACTGGACCCGTTTGTATCTTGGAACCTGTGAGTCTAAGTACACAGGTGTTTATAAGTGTGCGCTTAAATAGGCTGAGATGGATGGCGCGGCTTGATCAAGTGCTATTACCTGTTTTCCAAGTCAGGTTATGTTTTGCAAACTGTATTCCCTATTTCAAATCTCAGTCCCACCACCATCGCACACTCTCCAACAACCTGGCTGCCAGCAGGATCCCTTTCCTCTCATCACTTCACAGGGGAAGGTCTGGACTTCAGCCTGGGGTCCCGGGTCCGCAGCCACTTTGGTCACCAGGGGGCAGCAGGGCAGCATCCGCGAACTGGGGACCTACGGAGGCCCACGCACAGGCCATGCAAGGAGGGAAGCCAGTGCTCAAGAATAAAGGAATGGGTCTGATGCTCTGAACTGGCCCGTTTGCTTCCCTTTGTTCCCAGGAATCCTAGGAATGGGGAGCAAGAGGAAAATGGGGAGTGCGGAGGGACAAGAGCTGGGGAAAAGAATGGGGAATGCAGGGAGTAGAAAGGGGTCCCCATAGCTGGCAGCTGGGAATTTAGTAGTAAATAAATAAGAACAGAGAACTGAATTGGGCCACACACACACCCCATTTTTCCCCACTCCCCGTCTCTTCCTGCCATCCCCAAGCCCACTTCCTACCATTACTTTGACCTCCTGGCAGCCCCTCTTCCCTCTGCTTCCTCCAGGGCAGCCATCCACCCGAACCCCTTCTCTGTGGTGTGTGGGGACTGCCCTTCCCCCGCAGCACTCTCCCTAGAACACAGATGTGACAACTCAACACAGACATGAATGCACGCACGCACGCACACACACACATTAGCACAGGCTGTGTGGTGACCCATGCAGCAGGCTTTGAATTTCCTCTCTCATATTTTCCAATTGCTTTGGTCACAAAGGCAGGTCTAACAGTTTAATCCCACTATGAGGTAGGACTTTTCGCAAGGCTGCTGATTTGGAATTTGGCTCCAGGACATAAATCTAAAGATACACGAGGGGTAAAATACCCTACTTTCGACAGAAACCCGAAAACAACTGGAGTCAGGCACCTTCTCTGAGTTTATTATCCCAGCCCTCTATCACCCCTCTGAGTTTATTATCCCAGCCCTCTATCACCCTCCACGCTGATTCCACAGGCTGGGCCATGACCTTGAAAACATCCCTGCTGTTATGAGTTGTCAACCAAGCCAGGTGACGGGTGCTCTAGGGAAAGTTCTTCAGGAGACGTAGGAGTTGAGAGTGTCTCCGCAAGAAAGATGGGGCACACTCAGACTGGATGAACGAAGAGGTTCTTCACAAAGGTATGGGCTGGAGGGTTCCATGTAGAGGGGCACTAACAGTCACATGGTCCAGAGAAGCAAGGACAGCAGGGGCTGTGGCAGTCCTCTCCTCTGGTCCCTCTCCTCCTCCCCACCTTGCATACCCAGAGGAGAGAGGGACCCAAAGGGTGGGGGGTGAGGAGGGTCCTCCCAGCACTGGGATGGGCATTAGATTAAGTAAGATTGGAACCTTAAGTTGGAGTGAACTTTGTTACTCACAAGTGACTCAAATATTTGGAGTTTGCCATATAAACAGATTATGGATGGGAAGGGGAAATTAGACACTGAATAAGCAGGACTGATAGGAAAATAAAATAGCTGTGTTTGTGCCTTCCTGCACCTCCCTGTTCAGTAAACTGGAAAAAAGTATTAGCAGTTCCATTTTACAAAGAAATTGAGTCTATAGTCACAGAGCTGGTGATGGCCAAGCTGGGCAAGAACCCTGCCTCAACTTCCCTGGGTCTCCCAACTCCTTTCCCCAGAGCCACAACTTGGTAAACCTGGATTCAGTGCAAGTTAAAGCCCTATTTGGTAAACACAGGCCTGGATAGGTGCTTCTGGTTCTGAAGGCACACCCCCTTCCACCCATGTCCCCCAGGCCTCTTTCCAGCATGCCCACCTGTGGTCCCACCTGTGGTCCTCCAAGATGAGCTCGCAGAAGGTGCAGCCTAGTGCTGATGAGGGCAGGGGCGGCCTCGCATCTAGTCTCCAGGCTGCCTGCTGTGTGGCCTTGGGCACTGCACAGCTCTCTCTGGGCCTCTTGTCCCTCTAAGCAGCCAAACCATCCCTGGGGCCCCTGCCAGGAGGGAAAACTGATTCCAAACGGTCCTGTCTTCCAGGGAACTCACATGCTGCTTCACAACAGCCCTTGGCAGCTAACACAGAAGCCATGCCAAGGTGGGGAGGCCCAGACGGTAGGGGCAGGGAAGATATTTTGGGGTGGGCGGTCCTCCTGATCACTGCTAGACAATGGTCCAGGGCAACCATTGTGCTGGGAGTGGAAAATCCTTTTCTGACTCCATCTCCAAGGGCTGAAAATAGTCCAGGGCGAGCCCTCAGGGACTGAGTCTGGGGCCATGAGTGACTGGGTCAACCCGACCCATTGTTCCTGGTGGGGACAGGGCTGAGACTGGACACCTGGCTGAGTGGGAGCCAAAAAAGAGGCAAGCTCAGGAAGCCTATACTGGAGGAAGAGCAGCTGGGCAGAGCCAAGCTCCAGGGCAGATGGGGAAACTGAGGCCCAGAGTAGAGAAGGGATTTCCCCCAGGCATATGGTACATAGGGGAGAGGAGAGCCTGGCTTCTGGGATTCATCTCCCTCCTCTCTTCACCCTCCACCGTCCACCCACACATGCCACTTGGAAAGACCAACACCTCTCTCACCCTACGCCTGCAAGGGGCAGGGCCTTCAGAGAGCAGACTAGCTCTGCTCCAAGTCCCCGCGGGGTGCCCATGGAGTCACTTTACCTGTCACTTGATGTCAGGGGAGAATTGCTGCCAACTCTAATCCTCAGAACTGAGAGCCCAGGGGGTTGGGGGAATGTCTGGGGGAGCACCTGTTAGTTGTGCCTTTGCTAATGCCCTAAGTGAGGCAGGGAGAACTGGAACGTAGGAAGCAAGGGCTCCACGCTCCAGAGAGTGGCCTCCAAACATGGCCCAGAGAGGGCAGGCAGCTAGCCTCCAGTTACACAGCAAAAGTTGCCTTTTCATTGCATGCTGTGGCCCCGCTCCCAGCCAGCCTGGGTCTCGGTGCTCTTGGTTGAACCAAGCGAGTTGCAGCTCCCCACAGCAGGGACCATCAGTTAGGGCCAGGGGCGAGTGGGAACTCTCTGGTCCACAGAGGCTGGCTCCAGAGCTCTTTGTCAGGGCCTCCCCCGTTCCCGCTCCCGCTTGGTCACAGGAGGCCCACTGTGGCTCACTGGCTAGAAATCCCTCTCCTTCTAGAACATACCCTAGCATGGTTATACATTACATCACTCAACTCCATGAGGGCAGGGTCCAGCTGCTTTGCCACGGCCATCACCATGGCGCCATGCCTGCCGAGGCAACGCTTCCCAGGTGCCTGGCACCGCTCCAAGCAGGGTGTATCGATCCAGCACCCTGCACGAGAGGCAGGATCTCCTTTCAGAAATGAGAAAACAGAGGCCCTGCAGGGTTCAGGAACTTGGCCGAGATGCCACAGCAGCAGGGGCAGTGGTGGTAAAGGGCACCCCACCCCCACTACACCACCCCTTCCATCCCCAATCCCATGGAGGGTTGCTTACACACCCTCCTGCCCTGCAGGGGTTGTCAGCAGCACGAGATGCTGGAAATGGAAAGACACCTAATCTGCAGATCTGATGGATCCGGATTCAATCCTGACTCACAGCCTGCCTGCCTGCATAACCTGGAGCAAGTCCTCACTTCTCAGAGCCCAGGCCGTCTTCTGCTAAATGGGGATAGTAATGTCTATTTCACACAGTCATGGGAAAGAATAAATAATAGAGACGGGAGCTGCCTGAGACACGGGTTAATACATGAGTACCCTTCCTCATGAGCTTGACCCTGAACAGAAAAGCTCAAGTCTGCCATGACAAGTGTGGTGGCAGAGGGGTAGCTTTGCGGGCCTGACCTCCCTCCTGGGCTCTGGGACACCTGCCTCCCAGGGCAGAGACACCGCCCCCCCCCCACCTGTGTGTGCCAGGGCCCCTGTCCTAGATGCACAGAGCTCTCCGAGACTAGCTGCTGCAGGCAGGATAGCAGACCTTCACTCCGCTCTGCTGCCCCCCTTCCCCTCTCCTCTGCCCCTGGCCTTAGTGCCACAGCTCCACCCACCAGCTCCATCCACTGGGGTGGGGACAGCTGGGGCGGCGGGGGTGATGGCAGGGATCCCACAAAGGCATGGACCTGAACTAAAGGGAGCAGAGCAGCAGGGACAGCCCAAGCCTCTGGCACACATCCAGGCTCCAAGCTGACCTGCTGAGTGACCCTGGGCAAGGCCCCACCCTCTCAAGTCTACAGCTGGGTTGGATAATCCCTCTGGTCCCCATCAGGTGACTATGCCCTTTCACAGAGGCCTTTAAGAGTCAACAGCCCCAGGAAGTGATGTCAGGGCAAGGAGATGGGGTGGTTGGGAGGGAGCAGGGAGGCTCAGTGAGTAAGAGGAGGTATTTTGGGAGCGGGCAGGTCCCCCCGCGTCACTACTGGACAATGGTCTAGGGCTGGGAGTGGAAAATCCTACTCTTACTCGGGTTGAAAACAGCACAAGGCAGGAGAGTCAGGAACCTCACCCTCTAGGTGGATAGTCTGGGCACTAAGCAGCAAGACCAGACGCCCACCTCGAGGGATCAGGGTGGAACCCTGGGCCTGATCCTGGTTCCCTGAGAGTCTCTTTTCCCCACCCCACCAGTATCTGACACAGGATTAGATGGTAAGGCCCTCCTTTCCCCTAGGTCCTCTGTGCTTGGCAGTGTGTAGACGGCTGGTTCAAGGTCTCTGGGGGCTAGGCCAGTGTTGGCTCCATGTGCTGCAGGGCCCTGGCTTCTCAGGGTCTCCAGGATTGCTGCTTCAAAGGAATGGAGACTAAGGGTACTTGGGCCTGTGGTGGTCATAGCCCTACCCGCAACCACAGATGCACACTCAGAAGCTCCTAAAATCACGGTGTATAACCTCCTGCCTCTGGGTCTAACAGGACTGAGCAAATCAGATCCCAGCACTTGCACTCTTGGGTGTGATCTTACCTGGGTATGGGGCTCCTATAAACTAGGATGGGGTGCAGCCTCAGCAGCTGGTAGGAAAAGATAGACTTGGGCCTGCAGAAAAGGCTCAAGGAATGTCTGCAAAAGATAGTCACAAAAACTCTCATAGGAACTCTGGTTACATTAACAGAAGTATAGAACCTAGAATGTGGGACGTGAGCATTTCACACTACTTTGAGCAAGTCACCCACATTGCAATAGAGTAATTTTTTGGGGTCCTGGCTTGTGATGGGTCCCTGTTGCATGAAGGAGCTGTGGAGCTAAGACTCTAAATAGAGACCCTTTGAGGGCGGGGGGAGGGGTGCATTCTGAAAAGTAGAGTGGGAAGGGTGAAGAAGTCCTAAGAGGCAGGCAGAATTTGGGTGGGAAAAGAATCTTTTCTCAGGCAGAGTGGGCTGATAGGGCAAGGGGTAACCCAGAGGGAACGAGGGAGTCTTTACATTTGAGATTAAGAGTGAGGTCTGTCAGCTTTGCCTTACCCCTGCCCTAAATTTAGCTGAGCTGGGCCCCGTTCAGCTGAACTCTACAAGTCATCTCCAGAGTGGTCACGACTGGACCCAGGATCTGTCACAAGTGAGAAAGATCTCCCTCACCCTGAGCCCTGCCCCAGGCTGAGCAGGACTATTATGCCACATAGCTGGACTGTCCCAAGAGGCAGACGATGGGACAGGAAGGGAAGTCTATCTCTCCCATACTTAGCCCCTGTGCAAAGGAAACCTCAGGGAAAGGCAAGGAGGGAGCCCTGTCTTGGTACCCTTGTGACCCACCCCCCAGCCTCATTCCTGCTATGAGTCTGGATGCTGGCTGCCCAGCCTCCTTCCAGTTCCTGCATACCCTGCTTTCCTGTCCCCAATTCTTTCCCCAGGATGCACCCTGCACCTGGATGTCCTTCTCTGATAAACTGCTTTTCTCAGAAGCTACAGCTCAGGAGTGTCCCCGAGGCTCCCCGGCCCCACAGTCCACAGCCCCAGCCCCCCAGCAGTATCTGTGGTGTGCTGGAGCCTCTTGACCCTGCTTGCAGCAGCCAATTGTTACATTCTCAGGTTTTCTGCAAAGAGGCTGACACGCATTAGTTGTGTGAAATTGGCCTGGCTGTGGGCAAGGCTACAAATAAGGGGTTCCCCTCAGCCCCTGGAGAGCCAGTTACGCTGAACATTTACCAGCACATGACTGGTCACAGCCATTAAGCCCTAAACTGGGAGGATCCCAAGGACAGGACCCCACCTGGTTCCTGACTGCAGAGGCAGCTAGTGGGAAGGCAGGCAGAGAGTACAGGTGGGAGAAAGGCCGCCGGTGTGGCTGGTGAGAGCTTCGTAGGCTGCGTCTCCATCCTCAAATCACACAACAGGGCCCAGCGCAGCAGGCAACACAACTTCAGCAGCAGTGACAGCCCCCTCCTGGCTCCTGGCCCAGGGGAGCCTCCTGCTGGGTTTATGACATGGGCTCCCTGACATTCTGCTCATCTCTCAGGATGGGGCTCCTCCTCAGGGGTGTATCCGCATCCAGACCTTCTCTGGACTGCTCTGCAGGAAGCTCTGGCTCAGCCCTGGCCCCTTACCAGGGTCAACCTATAACCCTGCCCCTCCTAGGTGGCTCAGGCCCCGACTGTGACCGTAGTAAGTCACTTTCCCCTTTGGGCCCGCTTCTCCATGTGACTTGCTCACACTCGATGCCCCAGCAGGCACCGCCAGGCGTCTGTGTGGGAGTCAGGCCGGGGCCTTATCCTTGCCTTTCCTGAAGCCTTATGCCCCAACTCACACATACTGATTGTGACTGGCATCGTCGGGACTACTGAGATCTTTGGCCCACAGAGAACACTCTTGATTCCCTGCCAAATGACTGAGCACTGAGATCACAGTGCCCTTGACCGTCAGGCATGAGTCATTAATGGGCCCTATCTAGAAAGACTGTCCCACCTGAAGAAGTCCTAGTCCCTACAGCCCCAGCCCCCCATATAAACTTGCACAGGCCGAAGGGCCTCAGGTCCTACAGCCGGATGTCCTTAGTGTTCTCACCACCAGCTGGTGTAGACTCTGTCCGCCTGGAGTCCTCACTGCTGGTGGATAGATCCTTCGTCCTCTTGATGTCAGTCCTGTCTGACCTGCGCAGGCCCCCTCTGCGGCGAGCGGGGGCTGGGGCAACCAGAGTGGGGTCTGTGGGCGGCCTGGCGTCTCGGGCAAAGCGCACGAGCCTCTGCCCAGCCAGAAAGTAGAGCACGGGGTCCAGGCAACTGTTGGCACTGGCCAGCGGCCGGGTGATCTTATAAGCCATGTTGACGGCATTGAGCGTGTGGCAGCTGAGGTCCAGCGAGCGGAAGGAGTAGTAGAGGGTGCGCGTGACGTGGAAAGGCAGGAAGCAGAGCGCAAAGACCGCCAGCACCACGGCGATGGTGCGCACCGACTTGCGCTTGGCCCGCGGCAGGCCTCCCGACGTCCCGTAGGCCGGCTGCAGCAGCCGCCGAGCCATGAGCGCGTAGCACACCAGGATAGTGGCGAAGGGCACGGCGAAGAGCAGGCCCAGCATCACGGAGCTGTAGGCCACAAACTGGCCGAAGAGCTCGGGCGCCGAGGTGTCGTGGCAGGTGATGCGGCTGCCGCGCTCGCTGGTGGTGACGAAGTAGAGCACGGGGGACTGGCAGGCCAGCACCAGCACCCACACGGCAGCTGCCACCCGGCGGGCGTAGCGCGCACGGCCCCAGCGCAGCGAGCGCAGCGGCCGCAGGACCCCGAGGCAGCGGTGCAGGCTGATGCACGTGAGGAAGAGAATGCTGCAGTACAGGTTGGTGTAGAAGAGGAAGCGCACCAGTTTGCACAGCACCACGCTGAAGGGCCAGTGGTCGCCGCGCGCGTAGTAGTACACGAGCAGCGGCAGGGACGCGGCGTACAGCGCGTCACACACTGCCAGGTGGAACATGTACGTGGTGGACGCGTTCCAGGTCTTGAGGCGGCACAGGAAGATGTAGAGCGCTGCGGCGTTCAGGCACAGCCCCAGCACACACACCACGCCATAGGACACGGGCAGCAGCACGTACTTGAAGTCCTCGTTGAAGCGGCACTTGTAGCCCAGCTCATCCCCTTCCCAGGAGTCATTGGCAGTGCCGTTCCAGCGCCCCAGGCCTGTGGCCATCGCCCTGAAGGGAACAGGGTGGCAGAGTCATCAGGGTCACAACCGTGGCTTGGGGGGGCTGACACCCCCACCCGACTGGGGCCACAAGGGACCCCCACACCCACACATCCCCCTGGTTCAGACCTGCCCAACCAGGTTCAAGACCTTTGTAGCCATCCGACCTGGCTCTCTCCGTGGACCCAGAGGGCCTAGAACGGTGGAACCCTCGGACTTCCAGAATGCCTGAGCTCCATGAACATCAGGGTCAGACCTCTAAAACTTCAGAACAGGCATAGGCAAACTACATCTGGAGGGCCACATGCAGACCGCCTGCTTCTGTAAAAAAAAAAAAAAAAAAGTCTGACGGGGAACTCTGTCATACCCGTCTACTTATGAAGAGCTGAACGGTTGCCACAAAGTCCTATGTTCCCCAAAGCCTAAAACAGTTACCACCAGGCCTTAAAAAAAAAAAATTGGGGACCCTGCTCTAGAATTTCAGGAGTGAAGAGTTCTAGATCGAGGATCCTGAGCTCTAGAATCTGAGTTGGGGGTCCCACAGTGGTGTCATCTCAGATTAAAGGGGCCTTTAAGGATGGCTGGCTCCACTGCACACCCAGTGCCCATGGCCTGCTGAAGCATTTCTCTTGGAGGAATTAGAAAGTTCTTTTCTCTAGGGGTGCCTGGGTGACTCAGTCAGTTAAACCTCTGACTCTTGATTTCCAGTCATGATCTCAGGGTTGTGAGATCAAGCTCCCTCATCCGGTTCTGTGCTGGGCATGGAGCCTGCTTGGGATTCTCTCTTTTTCCTCTCCTCTGCCCCCCAACCCTCTCTCTCCCTCTCTTAAATGGGGGAAAAAAAAAAAGGTCTTCCCTTTAGTTCATCTTTCCACTCTCTGGAGAGGCTCCGGCCCTGTGCCTGGTGTTTTAGTATTTGAGGGAGTATTTCCAAGGGTCTCCCCTGTTAGTCATTCATTCACCTCTCAGCAAATAGTTTTTAGGTACTCCTATATTCTCTGCATTTGTAAATGGCAGTCTGTTCCCTGGCCTACAAGGCTATGATATGCAACAGCAATCTTCAAGATTTCTAGGGAAGTCTGGGACAGAGATGGGGACGGGAGCAGAGGGGGACTTCTTCTGTGGGGCAAATTCAGCTTCCCCCAGGCCTATCTAGCTTCTCTCCACACACCACCACTAACTTGAGTTTTTTTTACCTCGTCCCCAGTGGGTATGTAACACACCCACGGGGCCTGACCGCCCAGAGAGTGAGCACCTGGAGCGCAGGCTGTCCACCTTCCTCCTCTCTTACCCCTGCCAATAAGCTCTCAGCCAGGAGGCAGGGGACGGACAGCCCAGTCTGGAGGGCAAGGATGTGCTCAAAGGTCCCAGGAGCGGGCTGGAAATCCTAGCAGGCAGGCAGGTTTGGGACAAACACGAAGAATAACTTTCTAACAGTGGGAAGAGGCAAAAGGAGCTGATATACTTTTTAATATTTTATTTATTTGACAGAGGGATAGAAAGCACAAGCAGCCAGAGCAGTAGCCAGAGCAAGACAGAAAAGCAGGACCCTGGAATCATGACCTGAGCTGAAGGCAGACGCTCAACCGAGTCCCCCAGGTGCCCCATAAGGGAGCTGATACTTTTCAAACCTTACTACTTAGTATGCTGTATAAATGTTAGTTCATTCCATTTTTACAGAATGGTTCTGGAAACCAGATTATCATGCCCAGTTTTCCACTAAAGAGTCTAAGACATGGACCATTTAAATAATTTGGCCAAGGTCACACAGCTAGGGATGCCTGCCAAATCCTGTCCAGGTCCACCCCACAATGGAAGGGGCCGCAGGAAGGAGGCAGTAGAGTTCGCGGAAAGGCTTGTGTCCTGTGTGTGGGTGTGTCTGCGAGGACAGAGTGCAGATGTGGGTCCTCCCCATCCTGGGAATCCAGGGCCGTACAACTAACTCCCTTCGTTTTGGAACCTGAGCTCCTGAGAGGCTGGGACTTGGGGATTCTGTAGGGCCGGTAACACCCACTCTCTTAGGCCAGGAGCTTCCTGCGCATCCAGAAACAATAGTTCACAGCTCCTGAGGCTGAGATTAGGGGGCTGAAAGACACATAGGTCCCTCAGTTTCCCTTCTTTCCCCAACCCCCATTCTCCTGACCCCAGAATCTTCTGTCTCCTATTGTCAACAAAGGTGCAAGCAGGAGGGAGGGCGCGTGCACAGCCCTCCCTCAGATGCCCGTTGGCAGGGCTGACCCACGGTGAGGAGGCAGGGAGGTTATGTGGTGCCAAGATGAGAGGGGGCAGCTCCTCCTGTCAGGGGGAACTCTGGCTAGGGCTGGCCTGCTGGGACCCTCTGGCCCAGAGCCAGGACGCAGGACCCCAGACCCAGGACCCAGCATCCAAAGCATTTACCATATCCCACCCCTGTTCTGCACAGCCCAGTGCTGCCTCGCCCCCCCCACTCCCTGCCTCTCGCCTTGGTTCCCCCGAATCCAGAGATATCTTTGTGAAGACAAAGCCATTCCTTTGCTTGAAATCCTGTGACTCCTGCCTCTTCCCAGGAGAAAATCCTGCTCCTCACTCTGGTACTGTGGCCTTCTCCTGAAATCTTCAGGAAGCTCTCTCAGGTCACTAGTGGAGGAGCGACAGGTCATCACTAGAGGCTGTGCAGCAGGGGGTGTGGTGGCCAGGGAGGTGACGCTGAGGCCCAGACTGGGGCAGGCCCGCGGACCCTGAGAGAAGAGCAATCTGGAAGGGTTAGGGATAGGCCAGAGAGACTGGCCCACAGGGAGTGTGGGTAGGGGAGGGGCAGGAGAGGGAGACTGGCAGGATGCCTGGCTCAGGGGTCGAGAGGACAGCAGGTATGGGGAGAGGGGCACTCACTGTCAGACATGACAGTCCCGCAGCCTGGCAGGTCTCTCATCTGGGTCAGGGCCCTCTCCCCCACCCCGCCCCCGCCCCTGCCCACCAAGCCAGAGTCAGTTATCACTACACAAAGATTTGCCTGCTGGGGCGCCTAGGTGGCTCAGTTGGTTAAGCGACTGCCTTCGGCTCAGGTTATGATCCCGGAGACCCAGGATCGAGTCCCACATCAGGCTCCCTGCTCGGCAGGAAGCCTGCTTCTCCCTCTCTCACTCCCCCTGCTTGTGTTCCCTCTCTGGCTGTGTTTCTCTCTGTCAAATAAATAAAGTCTTAAAAAAAAAAAAAAAAGAAAGATTTGCCTGCTAATCAACAAGGGTGGAATCTCTGATGCTTGCGAGAGGGGTGGAGACTTCCCTAAGTCTCTCATAAACCACGGAAGCTGCCCTTTCCACCTGCTCTAAGACATCCTGGCCTCACCCTCTCAGGCCAGCTGGGGACTCCATTGCTGTGGCCTCCATCCAGAATGACCCTGCCTGCCCTCTCTCTCCACTGGCAGGCCCCCCAGCTGCTGCTTATGAAGATAGCCAAATCCCCAGCCCTCTCCCTTGCCCGCCCCTCTGCCTTTCCTTACCCCCAATGTCCTCGGGGTCTCACCCCCAGCTCCCTAGAGACCAGCTGCCACCTAACTTTGTCCAACATCATTTGCCAGCCCCTCTGTGCCCAGTTATAGCTGACCCTGCCTTTTAAGTGCCCTGCCAGGCTTCCTTGCTATTCCTTCTGCCTGGAAAGCCCTCCCAGAACCCACTCACACTGTACCCCATCCTGCTCACCCCTCCACACTCTTCTCAAATGTCATCTGATCTTGGAAGCTCTGCCCCACCACAAGCCCAGACTCTCCTCACACCCTGCTGGGAATCTGTCCTTCCATCCTCCACCCCAACATATTCCAGGTGCTCCCAGAGGGCTGGTTCCATCAGATTCTTTTCTCTGTCCCAATCATCCAGCAAGAGGCCTGATCCAGAGCAGGTATGACATGAATGAATGAATGAATGAATGAAGAAAATGAATGAATGAATGAAGAAAATGAATGAATAAAGCAAGCACAAGAGGACATAGGGGTCCAGGGGATGGACAGTGGCTCTCCTTTCCCTTATTCCTCCGTGGGCCTCTCAGAGCTGTCCTGAAACAGATTTCTCAGCTGCTGACCCTAGCTGGCCTCCTAGGGAACACTCCTGGGACCAGATCACCCGAGGCCTGCTCCTGCCCTGGACAGAGACCTGAACTACCTCTCTTTCAAAAGCCCTGCCCTGCCCCCGAGCGTGTGGGCGCCCCCGAGCGTGTGGGCTCCCCCCAGCGTGTGGGCGCCCCCGTGCGTGTGGGCTCCCCCGGGCGCGTGGGCTCCCCCGGGCGCGTGGGCAGCCCCCGGGCGTGTGGGCAGCCCCTGAACGTGAGCGTCCCCTGTGCGTGTGGGCAGCCCCCGAACGTGAGCGTCCCCCCGTGCGTGTGGGCGCCCCCGAGTGTGTGGGCAGCCCCCGAGTGTGTGGGCTCCCCCGTGCGTGTGGGCAGCCCCCGAGCGTGTGGGCAGCCCCCGTGCGTGTGGGCTCCCCCCGTGCGTGTGGGCTCCCCCCGGGTGCGTGGGCTCCCCCCGGGTGCGTGGGCTCCCCCCGGGCGTGTGGGCGCCCCCGTGCGTGTGGGCTCCCCCCGGGTGCGTGGGCTCCCCCCGGGCGTGTGGGCGTCCCCGAGCGTGTGAAGATGTGGTCCATATATACAATGGAAATCTACGCCTACATCGAAAAGGACAAATATCCAATTTTTGTAGCAACATGGACTGGACTGGAGGAGATTATGCTGAGTGAAATAAGCCAGGAAGAGAGGGTCAAGTATCACATGGTTTCACTTACTTGCGGTGCATGAGGGGTAACCTGGAGGACAGTGGGAGAAGGAAAGTAAACGGGAACTAGGGTAATCTAGGGAGGGAAACGAAACAACAGAGACTTTGGACACAGAAAC
>PITA01026039.1:0-23330 GCA_004023965.1 Spilogale gracilis
GAGCGAGAGAGAGAGAGAAGCAGGCTTCCCACTGAGCAGGAGCCTGATGCGGGGCTCGATCCCGGGACCCTGGGATCATGACCTGAGCCAAAGGCAGACACTCAACAACTGAGCCACCTAGGCGCCCAGGACACAGTTAACTTTAAACAAAACTCTCTCATCATTTTTGAGCTCCTTCTAAGTTTAACAGTTTTAAAATTTTTAAATCAAAAGAGGCTCAACACTGGTACCTGGACCCTAAAAGTTACAAAGATTAAAAAATGAATTTTCAATAATGTACACTATCCAACTAGAATAAACTGAAGTCAAATGAAACAGACAACGTATCTGTTTTCTTCTGGTAACATATTCACTGCTAACAGAACACATTAAAAAAGAGAATTCTATGTCCCCCCACACTAAATGATAAAAACCCACATAATGAAACTGAGTCATCATTCGACAGAGAAATCACAAACGTTCAATGTTATATTAACAAAAGCTATCACCTTAAGTTCAACAGAAACTGATGACTACCAGAGCAGACACAAATTCAACCTCATTTAATTTTTTTTAGAGTAGTTCCACCAAAATGAAACAGAAAAACACTTAAAAATTCACATACCTGATTTCTTTGAAAACAGAAATTACAGGCCCAAAGTTTTGCTCGATAATCAACCTGACTGTGAGAAAGATAAATATTTCAGCTAGGTACTCTTTTCATTTTTAATGTAGAAAGCATTCAAATGTAATCCTCACGTTCTATAAATCACATGGATATGATTCGGTGTGTGTGCATGGATGGATGGATGTTCACTGCAGTTAAGAGTTATGGCTATTAAGCACACCAAAAATTTCTTTCCTACAGCAGCAATGAAGAATTAGTAAATCTTTTTTTCTCTCTTCTGATTTCCTTGATATTTAAAATTTCATGATTTTATATAAATTATAGGTTACTCCCTTTTGTCCTATTATCTTAACTAACCTGTGTGATTTTTCTAACATCTTTATTGTTCAGATATGTGAAACTACTAAATTTCAATGCTAAAAGCACATTTCACGCACAGGAAAAACTTGGCTGACTTTCACCTCACCTAGCTCACTTGAAAAAGTTGGGAGGCATGCTTCTGGGTTGATATACTTCCTAGAACTGGTTAAAGATAATGCTTCAGTTGCTTCTTTCCCCCCTTTCTACATTTAGAAAATTAACAAGCAATGGCTATCTCTTCAAAAGAGCAGCAGCATTGTATATATGGGTACATTAAGTAAAAGCAAGGGGAATGTAGTAAAAAATGTTCCCTAATATAGAGATCTTACCTTTTAAAGACTATTTCTGATACTCTTCACCTCCTTAAAAAATTCTTCCAGATAATGCCCACATTTAAGAGAAATATCATAGGTCACTGTCTCAGGTACAAAAAAATTACACTTAATAATCATTAAGAGCTGTGATTTCTTCTGCCTATCACTTCCTGCCATACAGCATCACCATAAGGTAAGTATGAGAAAACTGTCTAAAGCTTTTCATTTTTGGAAAATGCTTTAAAAGGCACCAATATAACCTATGATCAAGCAAAAAAAAAACCCCGTTTTGGCACAAAAAGAAAAAATTTCAAGTCCTTTCCCTTTATTTCCACTTCATTCCCATAAGTTCCAACTTTATCTGGAATATTAGGCCGGGAACACTTTATAAGCATTCACCACATACGAAACTCACCATTCATTTCTCTACTCAAATCTGATGATTTGCCCAAATTGAATCACTTTTATGAAATCACATAAAAGTTATAATTTACTGTATTCTTTTTTTTCACTAGTTTTAAAGAGAATTCATACCAAAGTGGATTGAGAATGGCTTTACAAGTTGTCCGGCTACAAAGCACAGGTTCATACTGTACAGGAGGCAGGTCTGGACGTTCTTTTAAAGGAGTAAGGAGACAAGCCAGGGGAACAACCATTCTTGTAGCCTCGAGACGGCTGGAAGGCCACACGTTCCAACTAAACCGCACACCATCCCGCTCTTCATTTTGCTGAATGAACTCCAAATATGTTGCCATAGTCTAAAAAGAAACTGAAGACAAAGCTGTAATTGTATATGAAATTCTCAAACTAAACTTCAAAAAAGAAGATAGTCACCTACCACAATGTTTTCTGAACACTCAATCCAGAAGAACTAGTCACTGTAGGATGACACCTCCCTTCCCTTTGAGCCCCCAAAGCCAATTAATTTCAGTTATCTTTGGCTGTTGTTCCTTTCTCAACTCTCTCTAGCACTTAAAGATGTGGGGAGTTTACCATTATTTGATCATTTTTAAGCTGCAAATTAGTTGAACACTACTGTAAATCTTCTCACAGATCACACAACGTCTCAATCAAATCAATTCTAATTCCCGTTGCCCAAGAGTAAGTCTCAAACGCTGTTTCAGCATCCAGCTACCTTTCCCTCTGATTCCCTTCCTTCCATGCCTGGTAAAGCAAACACTCCAAGTGATCTCGTTTTTGTGCCCTTTCCCCTCTTCTCTTTGTTAATTGTGAAAACAAGAACTGGATGTTGATGTGTGAAACTAATTCATAACCACCACCAGTTCTGAGCCAGAGTATTTCTACTCGGGAGCACCTAAATTACAATGCTACATTTGCTACCATGCTGAGGGAGCCCCTCCACCAGGACTTCTCACCATGGCTGCTTATGCTCATGCCTTGAAAGATTATGGCTAATAAGATAACCATTTAGACTATGTTTTCAAAGCCCCACAATGCCAACTCCATTGAGTGTTTCATACATCCCTTTTACATTCTAAAATCTAGGCTAAGGCTAACACACATCTCAGCCACTACGGTTCAAGGGAACAAGCTGCTCGAGAAAAACGGAAAAACAGGCAAATTAAAGAATCCACATTTTAAAAAAAGATTTTATTTATTTATTTGACAGAGGGAAACACAGCTAGAGAAACATAAGCAGGGGGAGTGAGAGAGGAAGAAGCAGGCTTCCCGCCGGGCAGGCAGCCCCATGGGAGGCTTGATCCTGGCACTCCAGTATCATGACCTGAGCTGGAGGCAGACGCTCAACGACTGAGCCACCCAGACACCCCAAGAATCTACATTTTTCGTAGCCTCTAGTAATCACCTTATGCAGTGCTGAATAACTGTCTCTATGGTATTATAACTGCCATGCATACTGTAAATAATGTGGACTAAGGAAATGGCTTTTATGGCTAGAAAAGCAAATGAAACAATTAGTTTACTACACACAACCCAGACCACAAAAATTCCAAATGTCTGCTTCAACTGAAACTCTAAGGCATGTATTTGTTCTTTCTGGCAAAGACAGGAAACTGAAACAGCCTTACAACCACTTCTGCAGCTACCTGCGTGGGCATAAAGCATGTTCTAGTGTCACAACTCTCAGCAATTACCTCTAGAGGTTTCATTAAATAACTGTTTCCCCGTTCTAAACAGTTCATTATAAAAAGGTACTAGCTCCATCCAATGTCCCCAGGCAGCTACGTATTAACATCTGCTCTTTTCCGTTTCCCACGGGCCTCCTCCCTTCATTTCTTCTAGAGCGTGGATTCTTAATCCTGGGCATGAAACCAACTGGGGACTTAAGAGGGTCAATAAATCTTCTGAAATTGTATGCAAAATTGTGTGCACGAGCTAGGTGCACTTGTCAAGGGCGGTCGATTTATGCTCACAGCATATCCTCAAAAAAGATTTTCTGAAGAGGTTAATAACTTAATGAATGAGTGAATGAAAGAACTTTAAAGATTTTTGTACCAGCATCTGCCAAAAGAAAAAAGAAAACACACGCACACACAAACGAAAAACGGAACCGCTCATCCCATAACTTTTCAGGACACAGTAGCCAAGTTTAAGCAAAGTGTAATGGTTCAAAGGCAGTCAGAAGACCTGGCGCCTTCTTTCAGCTGCTACGAAACAGAAGTCATTGCACCCACATTTCCGATTACTCAACGGAAAAAAGGTTGAATCCTTCCGAGCCCCGCGATTCGGAGGGTTCCCGAGGCAGAAGCCGGCCGGCCGCACCGCCAGACGAGGAACGCGTCACTCTCAGTAGACCCCTGGGTCACTGAGTCCCCCAGTTCCTTTGCCCGCCAAGAAAAGGATCCATCCAAGGAACACCCACTCGGTCCCTATAGACACTCCTGTCCGTGCCCTGGGTCCCCCCCCATCACCGGTGCTCCCACTCACCTGATAGGAACCGTTCACCTGGCCGCGTTCGCACCCACAGCTCCTAATGCACTGCTCTGGCTCCCACCGCCAAGTCCAGCTCAGCTCTCAGCCGACTGGTCAGCGGCCCTATGCGTCACTCCACGGCGCCGTCCGCTGGCCAATCAAAGAGGGTCTCTCCGGCGGAGGAGCGGAAGCAGGACTTTCAGTGAAGCCGCGCCGCCATCTTGGAATAGGGCAAGACAGTCGTGCCTTCGTCCACAAAACCAAAATTCTTCAGATTTTAAGTTCCTTCACCTTCACCTCTAAACCTTTGTCCTTCAGAAAACTCCACTGCCTGCCGGATTCCTTCCTAGGTGCAGCCTGCACGCCTCAGGGATTCGCCCTGAGTCAACATGACTTCCGTTTACCTAAGTAGGAAGTTCCCCTCATCACCTTAGTTACCGGGAAGCGAGAATGATGACGTTGGCACCGGAAAAAGGCGAGGCGCTGTGCAGAGGGGACTGAAGCTTGCCGGGAAAAGGTATCGGCGCGGGGGAAGGGGCGGGGCGGAGGGAGAGGGAGGCGGTCTGCGCTGGAAGAGGGAATTCGACAGGTGGAGAAATGTTTCCTTAAGTTACTACCAGGTTTCTTCCTTTCGCTCGCTGTGTTGGATTCGCGTTCTCTGCAGGGACTAGCACTAGTGCAGTTACTCTGTGCCTGTCTGTCCCTGTCATCCATTTACCAGAAGGGGAGAAATTGAGAGCTGTCGTATTTAAGCATCTTAGGAGACTAAACTCCTAACTCTAGAACACTGCTTTCTACAACCATCACAGCCATTATACGCCTTTCTGTAAGTGACAAAAATGAGCACTTTATTAATCTGACCCAGAAATGGGCCTCTCTGTAGTACTAAAAAAAGAAAGAAAGCTATATAATCTTATGCTTAGAACATATCTAGACATGCAAGGATTACTATTAATTAGTTCAACTTAATATTAGCTCAAAAAATTTTTTTAAAAGATTTTATTTATTTGACAGAGAGAAACACAGCCAGAGAGGGAACACAAGCAAGGGGAGTGAGAGAGGGAGAAGCAGGCTTCCTGCCGAGCAAGGGAGCCTGATGCGGGGATCGATCCCTGGTCTCCAGGATCATGACCTGAGCCAAAGGCAGCCACTTAACCAACTGAGCCACCCAGGCGCCCCAGGAAAATTTTTTTTTACAGAGAGTGATTTTTGATTACACAGTGTCTTTGTTAGAGAAACCTAATGCTTGATCAGTGAAACATGTTTTTGCAGGTGCGCCTATCTACAGTTCAGAGTTAACTCCCAAAACCAAACCAAGGACATGTTATTCATTTTTTTTTACAGTTTCTTACATTTGGTGCCTAGATAATAAAAGGTAGACTAATGATATGGTGTTTTTTAAGTAGGTCTTACAAACAAGAAGGCAATTGAAAGGCTTAGGTGAGTTGTGTATAAAGTTTTAGCTACATTATTAATACAATGACCAAAAGTTTGTCTGGCGTCAAGGAGAAAGATAACTTATTTTGCAAAGGTAAAAGCACTTGCTCAAGCCTGTTTTCCATGACTGGGTACAGAACTCTTTATTTATGGATCCTCTGTGTGCGTGGCAATGTCCTTGTTAGTATAGTTTTATTTCTTATATTAAGCCCTTTATTTAACCATTTAAAAGCCCTGACAATCAGGGCGCCTTGGTGGCTCAGTTGGTTAAGCAACTGCCTTCGGCTCAGGTTATGATCCCGGAGTCCCTGGATGGAGCCCCGCATCGGGCTCCCTGCTGGGCAGGAAGCCTGCTTCTCTCTCTCTTCGCTCCCCCTGCTTGTGTTCCCTCTCTAGCTGTGTTTCTCTCCGTCAAACAAACAAATAAATAAATAAATAAAAGCCCTGACAATCTCCTCCACAGAGCTGCAGGATATTTAAGATTAAGCTATTTTTAATGATGGTAAATAGAAACAAAGCATTTTGCTATACACCAGACATGGTTTTTAAATGTCAAGCATTCCGTACAATAATGGCAAACACGCAGGGTGGAGAAACCACTGCCCCGCGCACACTCCACACACTTTGTGAGAGGGTCGGTGTTCCGTGCCTTGCAGAGGGCAGTCACCTAATTGACCGTGCCGGTGACTCGTGGCAGATGATGAGAGGAATCAGAACAAACAGGAGTTTGCTACCCTTAGCTCATATCCTTTTATCCTATTGAATTTTCCTCACCACCTACCATTTTTCCTCAAACCTAGCATAAAAACAATCTGTTTTAACTGCTTTGTTGGGTTTTCATTTCCTTATGAAAGCTCCTGTGTCATGTAAAGTATACTTAAAAATCAATTTGTATGCTTTTCTCTTATTCATGTCCTTTGTTTCAGAGTCCCAGCCAAGAACCTAGAAAGATAGAAGGAAAAGATATTTTTTCTTCCCCTACATCTCTTGAGGGAACAGAAGGCTAGCTGAGGGCAAAGCAGAAGCTGGTACCCTACACTATCCCCGCCCCCCCCCCGCCCGTCTTGTGACATGTGTGTTATTCCTCAGGCACTCCTGGCCTAAAGAAAAAACAAAGAGTTGACTTGTAGAGATCACAATCCTGCAAGACCTGAGTCTCCCTTAGTTTACAAATGTCCTAGTGATTTGCAAGGAAGAGGCTTTCTTATCAATAGTCTAACTTCCAGAGACCCATGACTCAGTCCCTAAAGCCCTAATATCGCCCTCCCCTCCATAAAATTGAGGGAGGCTGAGACAGAAGGAAATTTAAATAAAGTTAAATTTCTTCTAAACCTAAAGCTCATTGGCAAGGATGTGTGATAGAAGGAATGAGACATTCCTGCAGGAAACTCCCAACTATCTTACTGTTAATACCTTACTAAAAGGAAAAACAAGGGGCGCCTAGGTGGCTCAGTTGGTTGGGCAACTGCCTTCGGCTCAGGTCATGATCCTGGAGGTCAGGGATCAAGCCCCACATCGGGCTCCCTGCTCGGCAGGAAGTCTGCTTCTCCCTCTCTCACTCCCCCTGCTTGTGTTCCCTCTCTGGCTGTATTTCTCTCTGTAAAATAAATAAAGTCTTAAAAAAATTTAAAAAAAAATAAAAACAAGGAAAAACAAGCTTAACCTGACAAATAGCAGAGCCTCTTGTATACTTTGTGTCTTCTTTAATATATGAAATTTCTTTCAAACCCTCCCTTTTTCTGTACTAACCCAACCCCGTAGTATACAATCAGCCACCCCTCACAACAGCGCAGCTGCTCTCACGGCCCACCGGGCCTGTCCTCGGGCTTTAAAACACCATTTTGCACCAAAGACATCTGAAGAATTCTTCTTTGTCGTCGGCTCTGGACTCCAGCTCACTGAATCTCACTTATATTCTAAAACTTCCTAACTCTGACACCCCAAACCTGTAACTAATAATGAATCACTTGGTCCTGTTGATTTTTTTTAATTCTAATTATTTCTCAGTTCCATCTATCTACTTAATTGAAGCCCTCATTCTCCTTCACTGAGTTACTACAATAGCCGCCCAGCATGACCTCTTTGTCCAAATTTTGTCAAACCCAAATCTCACTTTGATTGCCAGATAGATTTTTCAGAGTCATGCATATGACCCAGACCTTCCCTTGTATAAAACTCTACCTGGCTTTCTGTCACTCACAGGATAAAGAAGACACCCTGTCTTACTCTACAAGGGCCTCCATGATCTACTTACCTCAATCCTACAGCACTGAATCAACTGTCTTTCCCAGCCTATGTGGCTGTGTCTCACCTCTGTGCCCTCGTGCGTACCCTCCACACTGCTAAGAACAACATGATTTATGTGGGGAACAAAGGCAAAAGGAAAAAAATTAAAATTTCCTTACTACTTACAGCCCATTGACAAGTCCTTGAAACAGGCAGAGTGACCTTCCTTTAGGAAATCAGCAGCCTGGATGTTAATTCTTTTCTAAGGGCAAAGGGCAGTCTTAGCTTAACATTATCCAAGCCTCCTGGATCGTTTAACATAAAAAAATTCCTTTAGATACTTCCTTAATTTCTACACCCAAGATCTACTTTAACAATCATCCTCCAAGCCTATGGCCCACTGATGCACATCTGAAGGGTCTTATGACTAGGGTTTTACTAAATAGTAATACCTGATCTTTTCCTGACAATACCTAGCCTCCTCAGGGTCCTGGAAACCTTGCTTCCAAAATTCCTTAGAGACTTACACTGTCCCTAACTCCCTTCCAACTTGAAATATAATCAGTTGCTCCTTGCAAACTCAGGGCAGCTCTTTCGACCCATGGGTCCTGTTCCCATGCCTTAATAAAACCACATTTGGGGACCGAAGACATCTCAAGAATTCTTTCTTGACCCTTTGCTCCAAATCCCAACATTTCCACATCCTTGGTTGCCTTCCTTCTTTTCTTAGTTAACTCCCATGTGTCCTTCAGGACTCCAAAGAAGCCTTCCTTATATTTTCCTTTCTTATTGGTTAAAACAATAATACAGTGTGAAAGAAATAGAAAAGGAACTATAGAAGAGGGTAGAATGTCTAGACAGTGAGTTTGGAGAATCAGAAGCAAACTGCCTAAAGAAGAGATTCTGACCTGAAAAGTTCAGGCAAAGGAAAGTGATTCAGAAAGAGAGCTATTAGGGTTTGTGGTCAAAGGAATGAGAGGCTGATACAAAGGTAAAAGTTAAGCAGAGCTTTATTTCACGCCGGGCATCAGAATTGAGCTGACCGGCCCAATCACGGTGGCTTCCCAAAAGAGAGAAAGCAGCCATGCCTATTCTTACAAGCTATCTTTTATAGGGGAAACCTCACCCTGAGCTGACCTGACCTGTAGCTTGCCTGAATTAACTCTTTCACTCTCCTGTGGTGATGATGAATACATTTAATCCCCACAGAGTGGTTTACCAGGGGATCTCCATTGGTCAGGGTCTGGGAGGTTAAGGGGATTAACTGATTGGGTGTTCCCACCTGGTCCTAAGTATCAGGAACTGGCTACCCATTTTTAATTTGCTTTTCCAGACCTCCCAGGACAGGAGGTTAAAGGGGGTTACCTGATTGGACGTCTCCCCCAACCTGGCTTGCCTTTGTTTTCCAGGGCCCTTTGCCCATTTCTCCCAGAGCTTTTTCTGAGTAAACAAGATGGTGGCCTGGATTTCTAAATAGATCCTTACAAGAGCCATAGAGGCTGATGGCTGAGTCTGTCATAAAAATGAAAGTGAGGGGCGCCTGGCTGGCTCAGTTCATAAGGCATCCACCTCTTGATCTTGGGGTCATGAGTTCAAGCCCCATGTTGGGTATAGAGATTACTCAAAATAAAATCTTTTTTTTTTTAAAAGATTTTATTTATTTATTTGACAGAGAGAAACACAGCGAGAGAGGGAACACAAGCAGGGGGAGTGAGAGAGGGAGAAGCCAGCTTCGCGCTGAGCAGAGAGCCCAATGTGGGGCTCGATCCCGGGTCTCCGGGATCATGACCTGAGCCGAAGGCAGTTGCTTAACCAACTGAGCCACCCAGGTGCCCCAATTAAAATAAAATCTTAAAAAAAAAAAAAGAACAATGAAAACAGCTTTGTCAATTTCTTAAGAATGGCTCTTTCAGTATTAGCAAATGATATACCAGACGCATATGTGCATTTTTATTTTTTTAATTCATAAAAATGATTTTAGTTTTTTTTTAAAAGATTTTATTTATTTATTTCACAGAGAAAGAGATCACAAGTAGGCAGAGAAAGGGGGAAGCAGGCAGGGAGCCCGATGCAGGCCTTGATCCCAGAACCCTGGGATCATGACCTGAGCCGAAGGCAGAGGCTTTAACCCACTGAGCCACCCGGGCGCCCTGATTTTAGTTTTGAAACCAAGCTATTTGTTCTTTGATAATGACAGGCTCAGAAAAATGCTTGCCGGAGAGATAGAAAGTAGAAAAGAAAACAAGGTAGGTTTATGTGTAAGTACATATTCTTTGGAATCATTATCGACCAAAACAGTCAGAAAAAGGATACAGATGAGGCCATTACCTTACTTTTCTCCTTCTCAAAGGAAGAGGCAATTACCTTGTGAGTGAGAAGAAAGACAAATCTTAAATCCTAAGGAAGGATAGATCCTTTTTCAGCCCACAGTTGCTGTTAATGGAGTGTCATTGCTTATTGAACTAAAAACCAGGAAGCAAGCAAGCTCTAGGCTACAGGAATGCCTCTGCTTGTTTTAATTTATATTTAAATAAATTACAGCTTCATTGTGGTATAATTGACACACAGTAAGCTGCACATACTTATAGTGCACTATATATATATATATATATGTATATATTTTAATTTGAGAGACAGAGAATGAGAGAGAGTGAGTATGAGAAGGGGAAGGGTCAGAGGGAGAAGCAGACTCCCCGCTGAGCAGGGAGCCCAATGTGGGGCTCGATTCCAGGACTCCAGGATCATGACCAGAGCTGAAGGCAGTTGCTTAACCAACCGAGCCACCCAGGAGCCCTACAGTGTACAATATATTACATTATGATGTCCATCACCACAATCAGGATGATGAACATGTGTAACATTTCCTTGTGTCCCTGGTATTTTCTGTAGTTTTAAATAAGTGGAATAATATGGTATATACTCTTTTTTGTTTAGTAGCTTTCACTCAGCACAATTATTTTGAGATTAATCCGTGGTGTTGTCTCAGTTTTTCATTCCTTCTGAAATGAATAAGGTTACATTTAAAATTCAATAATATTGACCTTTTAAAGAAATTCAGAGTCTGAGTTTCAAGAAGGAAGAGTATGTCTGGCTCTTCCTAAAGAATGTGGCGGTGGGGCAGCGTATCCTTGGTCACTTGTTTGTGGCTGTTCAAAAAATAAACTGCCTGAGAGTGTTTCTCAGTATCAGATGCTGAAATACCTGTCCTGTGCACAGTGAGTAAGTCCATGGGAGGGGCAAGGAAGAAGAAGTACTTTTCTACTCGTTCCCATTTATTTGGTTTCTTTATTTTAAAAGATTTTATTTATTTGAGAGAGCAAGAGAGAGAGAGAGAGAGAGAGAGCGAGAGCGAGCATGAGTGGGCTAGGGACAGAGGGAGACAGAGGGGCAAGCAGACTCCCCCCTAAGCTGGGAGACCATCCGGCTCTGGGCTGTATCCCAGGACCCTGAGATCATGACCCCTGAGGTGCCACATGTTTATTCCCATTTATAACCACACATGCACACTTCTGCCCACCTCAGTAAAAAAGATTTGGATAAGGACACCTTGGTGACTCAGTCGGTTAAGTGGCTGTCTTCAGCTCAGATTGTGATCCTGTGGTCCTGTGACCCAGCCCCATGTCAGTTTCCCAGCTCAGC
Source organism: Spilogale gracilis (assembly GCA_004023965.1). NCBI lineage: Eukaryota > Metazoa > Chordata > Mammalia > Carnivora > Mephitidae > Spilogale > Spilogale gracilis. The sequence continues at coordinate 11,476 of PITA01026039.1, forward strand.
TGGAGTCTTCTCCCTCTGCTCCTCCTTCCCTGCCCAGGCTTGCTCTCTCTCCCTCTCAAATAAAATCTTGAAGAAAAATAAAAGATTTGTGGGGGCGCCTGGGTGGCTCAGTTGTTAAGGGTCTGCCTTGCACTCTGGTCATGATCCTGGGGTCACAGGATCCAGCCCCACATCAGGCCCCTTGCTCGGGGGGAAGCCTACTTCTCCCTCCCTCAGTCTCCCTGCTTGTGTTCCCTCTCTGGCTGTGTTTCTCTGTCAAATAAATAAATAAATAAATAAATAAATAAATAAATATCTTTTTAAAAAAAACCTAAAAGATTTGTATATATCTATGAGGTACAGCTGGTTCCTAAAATTTCAGAACTGCAATCTTATAATAGGTGGTAAGTACTTCGTTGCTACCTCCGTTTCCCCAGTCTCTAAATTGGTTTAAGTATGAATGTTATCCACATGCCTCACACCAGTGGTGATACCTTTTAAAAGGACAGCATTTAAAGCGATGAAATATAACAACCAGGGCTTACAGTAACCACTGTGCTAACAACTGGTTTGAAAACAGAAGGAAAAGCAATAAGAATTCCCGGAGTCTGCAACTCATAAGTAGGTATTTCTGTATATTTGGAACTACAAACACACTTTCCAGTAGAAATACATCGTAATTGTAGCAAAGAGAGAACATTTTCTGGGCATGTCACAGCCTATTCTAAATAAGGTGGTGAGGGGACGAGAACTAGTAAGAGGCACGTGAAAGGTGGTCCACCTAAGATGGAAACTCAGGTTCGCATTGGCCGCCCTGCCTCGTGCGGTAAGGACCAAGGACCGCCGGAGTCCACGAACGGGCCCAGCGGCGCTCCAGAACTACAATTCCCAGAATGCCACGGGCCAGACCCCCTCCGCGGGTGCTGTCTCGGGCTCCCGGCGCTGTGGTCTCGGCTGCTGGGCGACTTTGAGCCCTCTGCGTTCATGGCTTCCCCAAGCAAGGCGGTTATTGTTCCCGGGAACGGAGGCGGCGATGTGGCCACCCATGGCTGGTACGGCTGGGTGAAGAAGGGGCTGGAGCAGGTAAGAGACACGCCTGGCTGCGCTGGGAAGTCAGTCTGGAGCTGGAGGGAACGGAGGGGACGGAGGGCTCGGAGGACTGAAGTTGGAACGTGTGTTCACCAACCCCTACCCCACCCCCAACACACCCTCTCCACTCAAGGCCAGTGCGTTTTCATTCCTCTCTCTGCTGCCCTGTCTCAAACTCTAGAACTAGTGGTGGGAATTTTGGTGGGTGAAACTGCCTGGACGACCTCTCTGAGGGCTTAGTCACTGGAGTACAAGGCACCACTTCCTAGAGCCATCGCCGTCTCCCTGCATCTGCTGCTGTTCAGATTCGGGACTTCCCAGATAATTGTACATCTTGTTTGTCTGCTCCCAGCCTCTGATTTTTTTTTAAGAAAATCGATATGTAATATTTAATGCGTAAAAAATCTGTATGTAACATATGTAAATTATGAAGTATGATGTAATGAGTACCTGAGGCTCCATCACCAAACTAAAATCTGCAACATTAACAATACCTTTGAAGCCAAACGTATGTCACACTATCCTATTTCCCCACCATTCTTTTTTTTCACTTCCCCTCCTAAAAATGAACGTATTTTTTGCAACTATTTGGGTATACTTTGAATAATATATTTCATTTGGCTTTTTTTTTTTAAGATTTTATTTATTTATTTGACAGAGTGAAACACAGCTAGAGAGGGAACACAAGCAGGGGGAGTGAGAGAGGGAGAAGCAGGCCTCCCGCTGAGCAGGGAGCCCGATGTGGGGCTTGATCCTGGGTCTCCAGGATCATGACCTGAGCCGAAAGCAGTCGCCCAACCAACTGAGCCACCCAGGTGCCCTCATTTGGCTTCTTTATGAACTTTATGAAAATGGTGACCAGCTGTGGTTGTCTTGTGCATCTTATTATTTTTTTTTTAACGTCTTCCATAACCAGGCAATAGGACTGCTTCCTGGGTTGCCAACCTCTAGAGCTCTAGAGTACTTTTCTAGCATAAAGTTCCAGGGCTGTGGCTGAAAACTAAGGCAGAGTCTACAAACCAGAAAGATCAGGGCTGAAGCTGTCCAGAAGGGTGGGATTTCCAACTTTCTCTTCTGCATCTCTGTACCATGTTTTACCTAATCCCTGGCACACAGTCTGTTTGACTACAGGTCAGTTTGTCCAAAATGCATTCATTCATGATGCCTTTGTAGATATATGTTTACAGCAATAAACAAAGATATACAAATGTGGATATAGGTCTCTCTATATAGAGACTTACAGAGCTAGCTATAGAAATACAGACAGATGGAGTTTATCACTCGACAGATTGTGTGTTCATATGTAATCCTGTGGCACTGAACTCACTTTATTTCATAATATAAGCAAATGTTTATTGAATTTGATAAAGATCATATCAGGTGTCTCATTTCTTATTGGCAAAGTATTAGTTGTAATCAAGCTCTTTATTATAGCTTTTTTTCCCCCTCATATCACAGATCCCTGGTTTCCAGTGTTTGGCTAAAAACATGCCTGACCCAAGTAAGTTTTAAACATGTTTTTAAATAGCCTCATCTTGTTGGGTTTTGGTCTTTCCATTTTCCTGGTAGAGAACAAGAATATCATCCTAGAGAAACCAAAGGGAATATATACCTAAGAATGAATGATGGCAACTAGTTTAGGGAAAAGGGTATAAACCAAAAGACATTCTAGAAAAGTCTAGTAAGATCAAGAAAAGCACCTGGGCTTGGTAAAATTTAATTTTCAACTTTGCAAGCCACTCGATTTTCCACTTCCAGAAGTCAACAGATATTTTCTGGCAAAATTTATGTGTATTTCATGTGAGACAGATAGGATAAAACCTTACAGCACCTATAGGAGACTGGAATATTTCAAAATATATCATTGCCACTTTTGTTCTGATTGTGCCTATGACTTGTGTCAGGAATTTCTTCTTTGGAAAAAAGAATATATATGCACATGAATCTGAGAATGTTGTCCATAGAGTTTTTTCCTTAAGTTTGAAAGTTTACATTAAAGCTTCAGAGTTACATTTTTATTATTTCCTCAGTATTTTCTTTTTTTTTTTTTTAAGATTTTATTTATTTGACAGAGAGAAACACAGCCAGAGAGGGAACACAAGCAGGGGGACTGAGAGAGGGAGAAGCAGGCTTCCCGCTGAGCAGGGAGCCCGATGTGGGACTCGATCCCAGGTCTCCAGGATCATGACCTGAGCTGAAAGCAGTTGCTTAACCAACTGAGCCACCCAGGTGCCCCTCCTCAGTATTTTCTTAGAAGAACATGGTGAAAAATAAAAGCAAAATCAAATAGATAGATGGGCAGGTAGGTAGACCAAAACTGGGGATCTGAGTCAAGCAGCAACACATAAATTGTTGGCTCTGTTGAAATAGCCCCATCTCCCATTTGGTCCTGCAGTTCTTAAATTGAGAAGTGCTGAGTAGTCATTGGTTAGAAAGGTGGGGCAGATTAGACTGTAAGACTGTCCTATACTGGACTGGAAGAGATTATGCTGAGTGAAATAAGCCAAGAGGAGAAAGTCAAGTATCGCATGGTCTCACGGTGCATGAGGGGTAAACTGGAGGACAGTGGGAGAAGGAAAGGAAATGGGAAGTAGGGTAATCTAGGGAGGGAAACGAAACAACAGAGACTTTGGACACAGAAACAGACTGAGGGACTTGGAGGGAGGGGGGTGGAGGGATGGGAGAGCCTGGTGGTGGGTACTGGGGACACCCAAAGCGTGGAGCACTGGGTGTGGGGAACGGGGAATGAATCTTGGAACACTGGAAAAAAAAATTTTAGTAACAATTAAAAAAAAAAAAAAAAAAGACTGTCCTATCAAATGACACTCTCTCTTTTTCCTGAACCTTAGTTACAGCTCGAGAGAGCATCTGGCTGCCCTTCATGGAGAAGGAGCTGCACTGTGATGAGAAGACTGTCATCATAGGCCACAGTTCTGGGGCCATTGCAGCCATGAGGTGCGAGCCTTGCTGAATTCTCCCCGTGTGGGCTCCAGCTAGTTTTGAGACCTCCTTGCAGGTCCTTGAACACGCCAAGTGCGCACCTGCCTTAGGCCTGTGCTTGCTACTGTTCTATGTGGGATACTTTGTTCCTGGATACTTGTATGGCTTTCTCTTCTTTAAGTCTCTAATGTCTCTTTCCACTAAGGCCTTCTCTAGTCACTTCAAGTGAAACCGCAACTTCACCCCACTGGCTCCTTATATCTTGGTGTCCCCCTTTTTTATCTCTAGCACTTTTCACTACCTGATGACCCATTTGTTTCTTGTCTGTCTCCAGCCAATAGGAATATAAGCTCTATGAGGGTGGGACTTGGTTCACTCTGACACTGAAACCTCAGTGCCTAGAAGAGTATCTGGAAAATGGTAGGTGCTCAGTAAATATTTGTTGGAGGGTGGAGGCTGTCCAGTCCTTAGGATTCATGGCGCTTCCCTGATGTTCTTGGTAAGAACAACATCTCTCTCCCTTTAGGTTTATAAGGCCTAGAGGGTAGGACTTACTGGCCGAGTAAGTTTATTAGCGTTGAGTTTCTTCCATATTTGCTAGGCCGGATGACAAAGGAATATAGTTTTTGTGTAGTCCCTTGTCCCAGGCAGTTGCCCAGGATGTCCTATGAACTGCACATTAGAGAACCTTGCCAGATTCCATAATCTTTCTGCCACACCACACACAGCCAAATTCAGCTCTGAGATAATGCTTCCCAATGTGGAGCTACAGAATTTCTGTACAGTCCTAGTCTTTGTAAGCTGCTGGGGGTTGTCTGGAAAATGAGGAAATCCTTTTATGCTGAAATCTGTACCAACTTAAGGCCAGCTGAATTTTTCTTAGGCCATTGGCTACTAAAGATGTGCCTTCTTTTAAAAATCCCTGAAACTTACTGTAGGATTGTCTGCAACCTTCTAAAATTAACTTCTAGAGTTAAGGTAGGCAAGGAGAAAAGAGATGCCAAAACTATGGGGTACAAGTAGGGGAACAGGATATTGATCCAGTCACAGAGGGCCACCCTGCAGATTACTTACTATTCACAAAGGGAAAAATTGTGTCTTTACAATGGGAATCTGATAGCTATCGCCTTAAGTAGTCGCACTTAATCTCTCCAAATAAAGGAGAGTAAAGGGACGCTGGTATTGTGTGTCTCTGACGTGATGGGGTGGGATGGACACCTTGCCTATGTAGTATTCTTGCCAAAAATGTTTAGCCTCTAATCTCTGTCTGATCACGAGGAAAACAGCCAAATTCAGTTTAGGGGATGATGTACAAGACAACTGGCTTAAACTCTTAACAAATGTCAGTGTCATTTAAAACAAAACATTTAAGTGACTAGAGAGTCATGAAAACCAAATGCAGTGCATGATCTTTGTCTAGGATTGAAAAGCAGCTCTGAAGTAGTTTTGGTACAACTGGGGAAAAAATGAATGCAGATAGTATTACCATCTCTGTGTTAAATGTACTAGCTGTAATTATGGCACTGTGGATATATGAGACTACCTTTTTCTTAGGGGACACATGTTGACATGTGTGAAATGTGGTAAAATAGATGAATCTAGGTGCTTGTTTTTCTAGGTTTGAAATTTTTCAAAACAAATGGTTGAGACAGCGGCTCCTGCCCACAGGTGCTTTCCCTGTGCTTTAAAAAAACTACTTTTTTGCACCAAACCAAAGCAAACCAAAACCAACAAATGGTTGGGCAGAAAGTTCAGGCTGAAAACAAAATACCAACCCTAAATCCTTCCTGGCACAAAGGAAACTTTGTTTCCACAAAACTCCACATCTTTCCTTAGCCCAGTCTTTGCTGAGCGGAACTTTCTGCAAATAGTTAGCTGAGTGTCTGCTTGCCAGGCACCAGGGTCACAAAGATCAAGAAGACTCACACCTGCCCTTACGGAGCTGAAGGGTTATTGGGGAAGATAGATATGACACGAATAATTACTACAGTGCAATATTGTGTGAGAAAAGAGGTACATTTCCATCATGGTACAGACTTTCTTAAAATACGGTTCAGATTACTTGCATTTGTCTTCTGGGTTGGACAAGGAAGCGTGCCTTAAAGTGCAGATTCCTGGGCCTCGTACCAACCCTCTGAATCAGATACTTTGGGACTGAATCTACAGGTTGATCAACAAAGCAGTGCTGATGCATACTGACGGTAGGTTAATAGGCACATCCAAGAGAATGATTATACTTTTTATGTTTTTTTGGAAAGGATTACCAAAGAGGTTTGGACTACCTTGAAAAGGCATTAGCCACTGGGCTTGTAGTTCTGCAGTTTCCTTCCTATTCTTCATGCTAAACTCAACAGCTGATAGCACCTGCTTTCTGTAAGCTGAACCGAATGAGTTGTCAGGCTTTTTGTTTGGTTTTTTAATTTTTGGCAGTCAGATTTAACATTAAGTGTTAGCTGACATCATCTCTCTTTCCCCAGGTATGCAGAAACACACCGAGTATATGCTATTGTATTAGTGTCTGCATACACCTCCGACTTGGGGGATGAAAATGAGCGGGCCAGTGGTAAGTTTGAAGGCAGAAACCAATACAGAAAAGCCCTTCCTCTAGCCACAAGGATGCTTGTTCACGTTAAACAGGACTGGCTTTTGGATAGGCTAAAAAAAAAACCCTCTAGTAGCATTTGAGAAACATTTACTGTCCTTTAGATACAAATTAGGCCCTTTGAGAGACAGTAGACCACTTTCTAATGCATTGAGCCCTGATTTTATCTGAGCCGTGTACTCCCCCTTCCCAAGAGCCTATCGTATCAAGCTCTACAGATCTGAAAACTAATGGACTTCTCACACTTGGGCTCTGAATCTGTGTGTCTCTGCTATGGTCGTTGCTAGATTATTTTACAGTGGCTAGAATGGAAATAATACATGGGTGGTAATAGGTTATATATATGTGTGTGTGTATATATATATACATATATTTTTTCCCCCATAGGATACTTCAGCCGTCCCTGGCAATGGGAGAAGATCAAAGCCAACTGCCCTCACATTGTGCAGTTTGGCTCCACTGATGATCCTTTCCTTCCCTGGAAGGAACAACAGGAAGTGGCTGATAGGTTGGAAGCCAAATTGTACAAATTCACTGACCGTGGCCACTTTCAGAACACGGAGTTTCATGAACTGATTAGTGTGGTAAAGTCGATGCTGAAAGTACCAGCATAGACAGGATGATTTCTGCCATTTTGCATTCCAGTATAGCGGTAGAGCAGTTACCAGGTTATCAATAGATAAAAATCAGCTGTGATCAGATGATTAGCAGCCACATAAAACAGATCAAATTAAGTCCTGAAAAAAACCCCCACAAGTTCAAAGTAAGTTACAGACAGCATTTCCATTTTCCATAGGATCTATAGCTCACAAACTGCTACGAACCAAAGCAGCATTTTTCCCATTTGATTTGGGACATAAGGACAGCTTAACTACTTTATCTGTCCAAAGTGAATAAGCAGAAAGGGAATCTAGGTTTCCTGATTCCCAGTCCAGATTAAAATGAAGTAGTTTTGTGTATGTTGTAGGAGTGGTATTCCTCTTTGGAACGAACCTTTTATTTTGGGAGGCAAGAAAACACAACTAAAGGTTGAGAGTGCTAGCTTAGAGCTCAAACCACTATATTGGGCTGGCCCAGGACAATAAACCCAGATCAGGGTCTCCATCTTTAACACCCTGCCCCGGTCCTTCATGTTGAGGGAGAATGATCCATACAGATCTAAGAGTCAGGGGTCTGCAGGTCAGACAGGGACCATAAGCCCAGCCAGGACATTACACATGAGCACAGCCAATCAAATCTGCTAGAGCAGAGTGGCGGGGATCAGGGCAACATGGGGAACTCATGCCCTGTCTAAATTGTTGCCATGTGGGAAGGGGGCAGGGTGTTGCCAATTTTCTGATTTTTCAAGGAAAGAACTTCATGCAGTGGTTTTTATATTTAGGGACTATATATACTTATGTTTGTACACAGCTCACGTGTATGAGTTATGCTCAGTACATGCACAGATGGATGATGTAGGTTGGCAGCAACAGTGTAAATAAAAAATTTACAAACAGGGCACCTGGGTGGCTCAGTGGGTTAGAGCCTCTGCCTTTGGCTCAGGTCATCTCAGGGTCCTGGGATCGAGGCCTGCATCGGTCTCTCTGCTTAGCAGGGAGCCTGCTTCCTCCTCTCTCTGCCTGCCTCTCTGCCTACTTATGATCTCTCTCTGTCAAATACATAAATAAAATCTTAAAAAATAATTTACAAACACTGCAAGACACACAAAGTCCAAGCCACCCATTTGTGACCTCTGCCATAAGGATTAATTTAGCCAGGTGCTTTAATTTTTTTTCTCTGTGAAGCCTAAGGAATGAACATAATGCCAAAGGATGCAGTCTTGGGAATGATTTTGGGTTTTGTTACAAAATCTTAAGTATTTTTTAAAAGAATCTTTCCATACCTCAAATTTTGTTTTGTAAAGAATTCTACCTTTTAAGTTCCATGGTCCTTTGGCTCTCTTTAAATTCTTTTTGTTTTTTTTTTTTCTGATCATAGTGCCTCAAAAAAAATGACAATTTCACAACATTTTTTGGCTATTATGATCCCTAAGCATTGCCTCAGACAACTCCAGTGACTTCATACTTGATGTTGCAGAACCTGATGTTTGCGGCAAAATGTAAATTCCCTGTTTATGTCTAAAGGAGATTCAAAGCCATCATTTTAACCTGAAAATTCTTGTTTCTAAATGTGCTCAAAGAAAAAAGATAAAGACTCTCAACTTTAAATGGAAGTTATCTTTGGGGAATGGGAATTTTAGATATGGTATGGTGGCAGTCTCCTTTTTATTTTGTGTACCTGGGTATCTGAGTTTATGACAGTGAACCTGTATCACTTTTATAATTAAAAAATTAAGATTTTAAAAGACTCATTTGACATGTTAGTGAACAATAAATTTGATAAATCAACTGAATAATAATTTTCCTAGAGGTTCTTCAGCAATGATTTGATCAAACCTATAACCAAAATTTGATTCTATCTGAATTATTTGGAATTAGTCATTGCTCTACTTACTCTGTCTTATTTTCTGAAGTCCTTTGTCAAAAAATTACAACCTTATGCAAATAATAGTTAATATTTTGTTGTCCTTCCACAGAAAAGCAACAAATCTATACAATTGAGAAATAATTTTGATATTCATGCCTATAGTTAATTTAGACCTATGACTGTTGAGTTGAGCTGTCCAATATGGTAGCCAGTAACCACAGGTAGCTATGAAATTAAAAATTCAGTTCCCTCATTCACACTAACCCCATTTCAAGTCTTAAAAAGAGCCACACGTGACTAAGGGCTGCCTTGTTGAGCAGCAGATATGGAATACTGTCATCGTTATACAAAGTTGTGGACAGCAGTAGTCTAGGACATGTAATTTTCTTCCTTAACCCATCACGTAATAATGGCTCAAAGTAGAAGTCACTCAACTTGAAATTACTTGTTTGACCCGTTTACTCAGTTGATCACCATAAAAATCATGGCTCCATAAAACTGACTCCTCACCAAACTAAGCTCAGAGGATCCCATATAAACTATTCATTTATAATTTTTTAAAAAAATTTTTATTTATTTGACAGAAACACAGCCAGAGAGGGAGCATTGGCAGGGGAGTGAGAGAGGGAGAAGCAGGCTTCCCACCGAGCAGGGAGCCCGGCTGCGGGGCTCGATCCTGGGACTCTGAGATCATGACATAAGCTCAAGGCAGAGACTTAACCACTGAGCCACCCAGGCACCCCCAAACTATCCATTTAAACCACTGACTGAATCATGGTCTGTCATGATTGACTCCCAGTGGATTATTATTAAGCAGAATAGAGGGGCCCTAACAGACTCTAGAGAATATCTATTCTCAGGTGACCAAAATATCTTATACTAAATGGAAATCAACTATAAGGATTAGGACTTCCCTTAAAATTTGATTTTGTGGTGTCAGCAGTCGACAGCTCCATAATTTGTTTTGGTCACAGTTTACTTCTGATGGGTAAATACCCACCTGACTATCAGAGGTACGGTATTTTTGTCTCTTTTCTCCTTCAGCTACTCTTCAGATGAAAAACATGCTGTGGGAAAAGCATTTAAAGGATCTCTTTATTCTGCTGAGTCAGGGAACTTTTGTTGTGGCCTGATTATAAGCTTTAAAATGTTTGGCTGTCAAGACAATGCAAAGTCTGTAATACATGAACTGCTTCCTTCTCCCCACTTGTACCTCTCCTCCAAGTTCAGTTTTCTCATTAAATCAGACTAGCACCTCTGTGACAGACTAGGCCTCAAGGACGACAGATAATGTTCTTACTGTCCCAGCTCTCACTGGGGGTGCTGTAGTTTTAGGCTCCCAGATTCTTCTCTATCTTCTATATATCCAGTACTTGAAATTATCTGTTTCAAAGTGCTAGTGTCATTGAATTCTCTTTCTATAGAGCTGACCACAGACTCCACCTGGTTCTTAGTTGGTTACCAACCTAAATTTTATTTTATTGATCTCCTACCTCTCAAAATAACCCTTCTGATGTTTAACACTTGGAGCATATCCAAACTGGTGTTTGAACTCAGGCTTCAGTAGTAGCTGGCTTTGAACTCCTTTGGTCCTATGCTTTTGGCCTGTACGCAAAAATCATTAAGTAGAGCTACAAAGTGAAAATACAACAGCTGAGATCCTAGAAAGCTAACATCTGTGTAACAATACACCAAGTAACCTAGGATTGAAAGTACTATTAGAACTGAGAACAATTATAATGGCTTTCTCCTTAGTTTAGACCAATTACACCATGATTTTTAAGACAGTAAAGAGGGGCGCCTGGGTGGCTCGGTTAAGTGACTGCCTTCGGCTCAGGTCACGATTCCACAGACCCGGGATCGAGTCCCACATCGGACTCCCTGCTCGGCCTGCTTCTCCCTCTCTCACTCCCCCTGCTTGTGTTCCCTACTTGCTGTGTCTCTCGCTGTCAAATAAATAAAATCTTAAAAAAAAAAAAAAAAAAAGACAGTAAAGAAAAAAATCTAAAATAAGACAAGAAAAGAGGAGTGAGGGGTGCCTGGGTGGCTCAGTTGGTTAAGCGACTGCCTTCGGCTCAGGTCATGATCCTGGAGACCGGAGGTCGAGCCCCGCATCGGGCTCCCTGCTCTGCAGAAGCCTGCTTATCCCTCTCTCACTCCCCTCTCTCACTTGTGTTCCCCCTCTGGCTATGTTTCTGTCAAATAAATAAGTAAATAAATCTTAAAAAAACAAAAAGAAAAGAAAAGAGGGAGTGGTGCCCAGTTTGCAATAAAGTGTGAACGGAGGGCAATGGATTAGAGGGCAGTTCTAGCCAGTAAGGCAGTGAAAACACAGACTGAAACTTGGAAGACAAGGAAGGACCAGTGAAAACATTCTATTTAGGATGAGAATAACCACATTTGTGCACTTAAAACATCCCTGACAATAGTCCTGATTTGCATCTGAGGCAAGTACAAAGGAGTAATACTCTGGAAGAATGTTTCTGATGTAAGAAGGATGAAGAGTGTGTGGAAAGGGGATGCTCCACTCTCTTCCCCACTGACACCTCTACGTGCTACTCCTGCCTCACTGCTTTTTTTATTAACTTTATTTTATTTTTTTCAGTGTTCCAAGATTCATTGCCCATGCCCCACACCCAGTGCTCCATGCAACACGTGCCCTCAGCACCCCCCACCAGGCTTGCCTCACCACTTTTGATTCTTTCTCAATGAAACCACTGAGAAAAGAGAAAATGACAATAGGGAACCAGATAAAATTTTCCAGTGAAGGTCTTAATAA
>PITA01026040.1:0-23327 GCA_004023965.1 Spilogale gracilis
CCCGCCCCGCCCCCACTTCCCCCACCCAGTCCCTTCCTCCCCTCAGGCATGCCTTAGCCTGTTGCAGCCTCCTTTCCCAGCAAAGCCATAAAGCTATTGTTCCTCCTTATACCCAAAATCTGTCTTCATGTTACATATCTTGGCTCCAGATAGTGGTTTACAACAACACACTCACAGACACTACTGTGAGTAAGTATAGAATGCTGCCCATGTTGACATGGGGACTCCCCAGCAGGTAGAGGTAGTGAGGCCTGAGTTAGGGCAGAGGCAGTGGGTAGGGAATGGAGGACGCTGGAGCAATAGGGAGTCACAGTAGGTTCTAGAGCAGTGGGAGGGCTTCATTCTAAAGGGCTAAGTTTTCTTGTAAACTTTCCTGGGGTTCTCCCTCTGGAAGTCAGAGGTCCTGGGGAGCAGCTGAGCTCTTCATAGAGCTTGCACTGGGTGCCGTCCCTTCCTCTCCCCACCAGAATGTACGGGGAGGGGAGGAAACATTGCGGGCGTCGGGAGGAGGCTGGAGACCGATAAGTGGGACTTGTGGTATTATTCCCCTGTCCTGGTCTTTCTCAAACCCTGGGCCTCTGGGAAGTGAAATTGTTCCTGGGGCTCCCTCCCATCCTGATTGAGTTAAGAGTATCTTGTGCCATCTAGCTGTTAGCTGGTTGACAAATGGCCACGTTAGGCAAGGTGTTGTGGGAGGGGATTGCAGGTGGGAGGCTGGGGGTTGGTTTCCAGGACCTATCCCTTTCTAGCCCTGAGCAATGCCTGCCCTAGAGAAAATGGAAGTTGGACCTATTCTGATCTTTTTACACCTAAAATCCAGACTCTAAGTCCTGCTCCAGGCTTTCTGGGATGTTTGTGAGTTCTGTGAAAAAAAGGGGCAAATCTGAGGAAATTGGGGTTAATCAGAGTGAGACAGGTTCCTTTTTCTGCAGGACTCTTCAGAGGCTTTAATCCGCTAATGTGTCTGGGGAGTCTCCAAAAACAAGCAAGGGAAGTTTTACATACTTAATTGAATAAGGGACTCTTTTCATAGAGAGTCTTGTGTGACCACTATTCCATGAAACACATTCTGAGAAGTACCTACTAAATCCAGTGTGGCCCCCACATTGATTTCACACGTGAGAAAGTAGAAACGCAGCGGAGGGAGGGGTTGCCCTCAGCCCCGGGTTGGTGGGCTCTGCTCCTAAATACGACCTGGGTCTCCCTTCCCTGGGCCTTCAGAGCCTTTCCAGGTAGGCAGGGAGGGGACACTGCAGGCCTCCTCTTCCTCACCACCAGCCCTTTCATCCCAAGGGCCGGCTCATGTAAGCTTGGGCTTTGTGGTCCCAGAGAGCTGAGGAGAAAGAACAACACTCCTTCCTGATAGGATATGCCCACACATTGCCAGCGCTTATATCCCCACTCTACAGCTTTTATTTTATTTTAACTTCTTTTTTTTAAAAAATGAATCACTCCATCCAACATGGGTTTTGAACTCACAACCCAGAGATGGAGAGTCGTGTGCTCTACAGACTGAGCCTGCGAGGTGGCACCCCACCCCCAAGGCTACAACTTTTAAAATTGAAGTATGCATTGTCTACCGTAATATTAATAATTTTTTTAGAAGATTTTATTTATTTGACACAGAGAGAGAGATCACAAGCAGGCAGAGAGGCAGGTAGAAAGAGAGGAGGAAGCAGGCTCCCTGCCAGGCAGAGAGCCTGATGTGGGCCTCGATCCCAGGACCCTGAGATCATAACCTGAGCTGAAGGCAGAGGCTTTAACCCACTGAACCACGCAGGTGCCCCATAATATTCACAATTTTAACAGTAATTATAAGAGTTTTGACAAATATGTGTAATTGTGTAACTATCAGCACAACCAAGATGTGGAACGTTTTCATCACCCTAACACATTCCCTCAAAAGCCCCTTTGTGGTCACTCTCTCCTTCCCAATCCCAGCCTCCAGTAGCCACTGATCTGCTTTCTACCACTATAGTTTTGCCTCGCTTGGAAATGTCACGTGACCAGCACTATCCACTAGGCGATTTTCTGTATCTCGCTTCCTTCCCTGAGCATACTGTCTATGAGGTTTATTCATGATGTGAATACTGGCATTTCTTTCCTTTTTACTTGTCAGTAGCATTTCACGTTACTGTGGATGTTCCACACTTTGAGGGGCCTGCTGATGGATGTTTGGGGTGGTCCCGGGTTTGACTATTCTCAGTGAAGTTGCTGTGCACTTTCTCATACACATTTTTGGGTGGAGGTATGTTTTCATTTTTTTTTCTTTAGATAAGCCCTATGCCCAATGTGGGGCTTGAACTGACAACCCTGAGATCAAGAGTTGTGTGTTCTACTGACCAAGCCAGCCAGGCGCCCCACATTTCCTGATGGTAATCACCCAGGAGTAGAATTTCTGGGTTGTTTGATAAGCTTACCCTTTTCAAAATGATTCCTGGTTGTCTTTCTCCCATTGCCTGCAGAAGGGAGTAGGGGGGAGGTGGGAAGATGGGCTGAGGCTGGGAGAGGCTAAGGGGTAACCTGGGCCTCAGCCTTACTTTCATCTGTCTGAGTGGCTTGACATCTTTGTGAGTTGCTCCATCCACCCTTGACTGGCCCCACTTTACTCAGCTGGGACATGATAATAGCACTAGTCTGTCTCAGAGGCTGTTCTGGGGATGAAAGCAGATGAGCAGGGCTTATTTCTGGAAGATTTGAGGGGCCTGCACCCTGAGGGGTGGAATGGAGTTCAGTGGTTCTTGGTAGACAGAGCACGGTCCTGGGAGACTGCCTCCCATTGAGAGCTCTTTTCTCTCGAGTCCATGTGGATGTGACAATAACCAGTTTCTGCGGATCTTGAGAGGTTCCTTTTGGTCCTGAACCGAGTCGGCTAGGGCTGATATTTTTGGGGTTACCAAAGGTTACCCATTTGCCATAAACACCTTGGAATATGGAGCTATAAAGGAGGAAGAACATTTTGTAAGGAGACCAAGGAAAAAAATATCTCCACCATTGTCCTACACACATGTGGCTACTTAAATTTAAATTAATGAAAATTAAATAAAGAAAGCGATTTATGCAGGGCGCCTGGCTGGCTCAGTCAGTTAAGCATTTGCTTTCAGCTCGAGTCATGACTGCAGGGTCCTGGGATCAAGCCCCACATCTGACTCCCTGCTCCGCAGGGACCCTGCTTCTCCTTCTGCCTCTCTCTCTCCTTGTCTCTCATGGATAAATAAATGAAATCTTAAAAAAAAAGATTCAGGGTGCCTGGGTGGCTCAGTTGGTTAAGCGACTGCCTTCAGCTCAGGTCATGATTCCAGAGACCTGGGATCGAGTCCCACATCGGGCTCCCTGCTCGGCGGGAAGCCGGCTTCTCCCTCTCTCACTCCCCCTGCTTGTGTTCCCTCTCTGGCTGTGTTTCTCTCTGTCAAATAAATAAAATCTTTTTAAAAAAAAGATTCATTTATTTGAGAGGGAAGAGAGCATTGCACAGCAGGAGGGACAGAGGACGAGGGGAAAGAGAATCTTCTAATTTATTTTTATTAAAATTTTTTTTATTAAAGACTTTTATTTATGTATTTGACAGAGAGAAACATAGTTAGAGAGAGAACACAAACAGGGGGAGTGAGAGAGGGAAAAGCAGGCTTCCTGCTAAGCAGGGAACCTAATGTGGGGCTCGATCCCGGGACTCCAGGATCATGACTAGAGCTGAAGGCAGACGCTTAATGACTGAGCCACCCAGGTATCCCAAGAGAATGAGAAAGAGAGAGAGCACGAGTCAGGGGGGAGGAGCAGAGGGAGAGGGAGAAGCAGGCTCTCTGCTGAACAGGGAGCCCAACCTGGTGCTCCATCCCAGGACCCAGGGACCATGACCTGAGCTGAAGGCAGATGCCTCATGGACTGAACCACCCACATGTCCCAAAGAGAGAGAGGATCTTAAATGGACTCCAGGTGGAGCCATATGGGGGGCTCAAATTAGGGTTCAATGCCATGATCCTGACATCATGACTTGAGCCAAAACTAAGAGCTGGAAGCTTAACTGACCGTGTCATCCAAGTGCCCCTCAGCTTGGGTCTCGATTTCAGGGTAGTGAGTTCAAGCTCCATGTTCAAGCTCCATGACCAGCATGGAGCCCACTGAAAGAAAGAAAAGAAGAAAGAAAGAGAGAGAGAGAAAGAAAGAAAGGAAAGAAAGAAAGCGACGGCCTTCGGCTCAGGTCATGATCCCGGAGACTTGGGATCGAGTCCCACATCGGGCTCCCAGCTCTGCAGGAAGCCTGCTTCTCCCTCTCGCACTCCCCCTGCTTGTGTTCCCTCTCTGGCTGTGTTTCTCTCTGTCAAATAAATAAAATCAGAAAGAAAGAAAGAAAGAAAGAAAGAAAGGAAGGAAGGAAGGAAGGAAGGAAGGAAGGAAGGAAGGAAGGAAGAAAGAAAGAAAGAGAAAGAAAGAAAGAAAGAAAGAAAAGATCAGTTTATGCTACACGAGCCACATTCCAAGTGCTTAATAGCTATGTGTGGTTAACGGCTACCATATTGCATAACACAGACATAGATTATTTCCTTCATCACAGAAAGTTCTATTGGACAGCTTGATCGAGACCCCAAACCCTTTCCTTTGGGAGGGTCAGTATGTTAGAACGTATCTAGTGGAGGGAGGCAGTCTCCATCGAGGTCAGCGGGCTTATAGAAAAGGATCCCATAGTTCCAGGGGGCAGAGCTCATTGTGAGATAGTTGACTTCACAGGGACCCTGTGGGTGGCTGGGGGGGAGCTGGCCCCTGAGATGGGCAGGCGGACATGGTGAGGACCTTGCAGAGGCGGAGGGGTAGGACTGGGGCAGGAAAAGGAAGTGGCTGGGTGGGGTGGATGTTGGCGGGGAATGTTTGCTAGTGGGAAGATGATCTGAGTAGACAGTGGGCCTTCAGCAGGGTCCAACGGGGCGGGAGTGTCAGACATTTCAGGAGAAAGGAGCCAGGCCTCTTGAGACCATCTCCTTGGCCAGAGTCCCACAAGGGGAAATTGTGGCCACCTCCCGCTCTGAGTCCTTTGGCCTTCAGGATGGTAGCACTCTGTTGGGTGATCTCAGCAGGACTCTTAAGGGTCAGTGTTTGTGTGCAGGGCTCAGCCTATCAGCAAACAATGTTGTGGCTGGACCAGCCCTTCTTATAATAACAGCAAGATGACCTTCGTCGGTGTCATCAGAAAACTTTGAGGGTGGGGAATGAAGGTTTATTACTTACAAGACCTGGAAATTATACAGCACACTTGGGGGCCACACAGCAAGATTGCAGGTAGAGAAAGAGGGTGCAAGCTAGCAAGGGCCTGGGTTCTGCTTTTATTGGGGTCAAGGGTGGGGGCCTATGGTTTCTGAGGCTCATTCTTTATTGCTGAATTTAAAATATAAGAGCAGGAATTTAAAGGATGGAAAAGAAAAAAAACACAACAACAACAACACATAGCCCAAATGATCAGTTATTAAAATCCACCAGGATCTCTAAAACAAAGAAGCCTGGGGGATAGGGACAGGGAACCTGCCCTTTTTTTTTTCCTTAATATTTTATTTATTTATTTGACACAGAAAGAGAGATCACAAGTAGGCAGAGAGGCAGGCAGAGAGAGCAGAGGAAACAGGCTCCTTGCCGAGCAGAGAGCCTGATGCAGGCCTTGATCCCAGGACCCTGAGATCATGACCTGAGCCGAAAGCAGAGGCTTTAACCCACTGAGCCATCAGGGCACCCAGAACCTGGTTTTTTATCTTGTGATGTGGCTGGCCCCGTGTTTATTCAAGGTAGCTATCTGGAGCTGATGCCTCTTTGAAGTACATTCCTCTGTAACTGGTAATCAGTAATCGATAATCGGTAATTGAAGCTTAAATCAGGTACTTGAATTACAAAAAAGAAAAAAAACAACAACCTCACAACCAATTACCTGGGTTAACACCGCAGCCCCTCCTGTGTTGTCAAGGCATCAGAGCCAGCAGTGAGGACATTAGCTGCCCAGGTAGCTGATAAGGCCAGGGCTTGGAATCCAGAAAATACACATCTAAATAGGATTATAGTGGCAAATTGTATTTTATTTTATTTTATTTTTTATTTTTATTTTATTTTTATTTTTTAAAGATTTTATTTATTTTGACAGCGAGAAACACAGCCAGAGAGGGAACACAAGCAGGGGGAGTGAGAGAGGGAGAAGCAGGCCTCCTGCCGAGCAGGGAGCCTGATGTGGGGCTCAATACCGCGTCTCCAGGGTCATGACCTGAGCCGAAGGCAGTCGCTTAACCAACTGAGCCACCCAGGCACCCCTATTTTTTATTTTTTTAAGGATTTTTATTTATTTATTTATTTGAGAGAGGGAGAGAGAGAGAGAGAGAGTATGCGTGTGCGCAGGGGAGGATTGGGTGCAAAGGGAGAAGAGGGAAACGCCCTACTGTGCAGGGAGCGTCGATGCGGAGCTCGATCCCAGGACCCTGTGGTCATGACCTGAGCGGAAGGCAGATGCTTAACCAACTGAGCCACCCAGTAGCAAATGTTATAATAATTCTGCTGGCAGTTGTATGAAATCCAGTCCGTAGCCATGTCCCAAACTTGAAGGGTCCTGCCATGAAAACAAATTAATGATCTTGAGGGCCCTGCCTAAGGATTTGGGCAATATTGTGGATTTTGGGCCAACCTGTGTAGTAGGTTTGAATTTGTCCTGAGTTGGTAGGTTGGTCCATATCACCTCGAACCAATCTCTGGGTCCTGAGAATAGGTCTGTTTAGTTAGAGGGCTATGTCTCCGGGCAGGTGGGTCCCCGTGGTGGGCCTATCGTGAGCAAGCGATCCGGTGTTTGACAAGGAGCGTTTCTATGGGAACGAGAGCAATAGCAGCAAATGGTAACTGCTTGGAGCAAATTACAATCCCAGTTCTGGGTTCTGAAGGCAGCCAGCTGCGATGATCTAGGTGTTGGGCTTGAAGCATCTTCAGATGGAGTGAGGGCAGGCAGTGGGAATCTGATAGATTTTCCGGGTCTGCAGCTTGAATGTCTGCGGTGATGATTTGTGTGCGTGACCCGCAGAGCAATGGGCACCGAGACTTTGCATATAGGAGCTGTTAGAGTGATTTCTCTGAAGTTTATATTGTGTCGTCCCCTGTTAGCTTGCATGCCTTCATGAAAAGGACAGTTTTCGTTCTCAGGGATTCCAAGTCAGAAGGATGGGAGAACAATTGGAATCATTGGTCTGGAGACCTGAAATCAGATATTGGAAGAAATGAGAAGAATTCAGTATCCAGTCCAGTTTAAAGATAGAAGACCAAGCCTCAAAGAAACTTAACAGAATTAAATCTAATATCTACAAGTGTGTATTACAGTTTCTACTGAAACATAACTTTTCTCTATGATCTCCCTCATTTCTATCAAAGATAAATATAGTAAGACTAATTTAATTGCAAATTAAGTTGGATTTCAATAATATTGATTGTTGACATAACGTCTTATTGACATAAACATAGCAAGAACAGTGATTGACCATATAGGCTCTTTTAAGTCTGCTTTACTGGAACATTTTTTTAATGTTTTTTTTTATTTCTACTTTTATTATTTTTAAAGATATTTTATTATTTTTATTAGATTTTATTTATTTATTTGACAGAGAGAGATCACAAGTAGGCAGAGAGGCAGGCAGAGAGAGAGGAGGAAGCAGGCTCCCTGCTGAGCAGAGAGCCCAATGCGGGCCTCAGTCCCAGGACCCTGAGATCATGACCTGAGCTGAAGGCAGAGGCTTTAACCCATTGAGCCACCCAGGCACCCAGAGATATTTTATTTTTGAGTAATCTCTACACCTGATACAGGGCTTGAACTCAGAACCTCGAGATCAAGAGTCTCACGCTCCACCAACTGAGCCAGCGAGGCAGAACTTTTCATAAGGAATTTCAGATTGACCTTTTAAAAGCCTCTCCAGGCTAAGAAGCCAAGCCAAGAGCTCGCCATCAGACCTCATGTGGAGAAACTATAGATTGGGTTAATTCTTGTCTTTTTGATGTCCCCAGAATATCCTGAGCTTCATAGATTTGCCAGGAAGTGACCTCCCTTACTCATCTGCTGAGGCTACCAGGAACTTTGTAAGCAAGATACCAGGCCAGTTTTTCCAAGGGGCTTTTTTTTTTTGGCTCCATAAGTATGACCTCTTACTCAACAATGCTTCCCATATAATTTAACATGCCAATAAGCCTAAATAGGGCCAGCTGGGTGGCACAGTCAGTTAAACATCTATCTTCAGCTCAGGTCACCAGCCCAGGGTCCTGGGATCTAGCCCTGCCTCAAGTTCCCAGCTGAGTGGGGATCCTGCTTCTCCCTCTCCTCCCTCTGCTGCTTCCCCTGCTTGTAATCTCTCTCTCAATTAAATAAATAAAATATTTATAAAAATCCCCAAATAAGCCTGATTAGTTTAATGTCTCCCTTTTTATAAGGAGAGAGAACAAATATCCTTTTTAAAGATATTTTATTTGTTTATTTGAGAGAGAGGACATGAGAGGGGAGGTCAGAGGGAGAAGCAGACTCCCCACAGAGCTGAGAGCCTGAAGCTGGACTTGATCCCGGGTCTCCAGGATCATGACCTGAGCTAAAGGCAGTGGCTTAACCAACTGAGCCACCAAGGCACCCTGGGAGAGGTGGTTCACGGGACTCTGGGTAATCTCAGAGTTAGTTTGAAGTCTTCAAGTCTTCATTTGGAATTTGATTTTTGAGGGGAATTTGTAAGAAATACCAAAAGTTTGGACGCTTGATTAAATAGGATCACAAGTCACTGTGAAACAGTACTTATAGCTGTATATTTAACCAAAGTGACAATAAAAGATTTTATAGGCAAATATGGAAGATTATATAACTGTAAAAAAAAAAAGACTTCAGCTTTTTTTTTTTTTTTTTTTTTTAGATTTTTGTTTATTTGACAGAGGGAAACACAGCCAGAGAGGGAACACAAGCAGGGGGATGAGAGAAGGAGAAGCAGGCTTCTTGCCAAGCAGGGAGCCCGATGTGGGGCTCGATCCTGGCGCTCAACCAACTGAGCCACCCAGGTGCCCCAAGACTTCAGCTTTTAATAGAGAAGATTCAACTGTCTTTGGTAATCAAAGATGGGCTAAAGACAACATGAAGCACAGAAAATTATTTTGAGAAAACACAAATTCCTTGCTTTCTAGCCAGATTACTTAAAAGGTAAAGAAAAACCTTTCACAACATCTCCTCAGGAGCAGGCTGATACTCAAAACTTTGTCCTTTCAGCGATGAAAGAAAATTTTGTAAGTGTACTATTGATATTAAAGCTTATTTTATTTTAAAAATTTTTTTAGTTCTTTAAACGATTTTATTTATCTATTTGACAGAGAGTCAGAGACCACAAAGAGGGGAATGGCAGAGGGAGAGGGAGAAGCAGGCTCCCTACTGAGCAAGGGGCCCCAAGCAGTGCGAGCCTTGATCCCAGGACTCTGGGATCATGACCTGTCCTGAAGGCTGATGCTTAACTGACAGAGCCCCCAAGGCACCCCTTTTCTCCCCAAATATGTATTCTTTATTCTCCTTTTCCCCATTCTGAAATAACTAGCTTTACTTTAAGACGAAATTACTTTATTTCCCCTAAAATTTCATATCAATACCTCAGACTTTTACCCCAAAACACATCCTACTTTCTTCATATACAAAAGTTTTAATTGCCTATATTAACTGGAATTCTAAACCCTTAAAAACCTGAATTTCTAGGGAAAATTAAGTAGTAAGCAGTTTGAACTAAAAAGTAAGCCATTATGAACTGTTACACCAGCATTCTTTAGATTGGCAAGTTGATGAATACATTTCACAATATCTAGAGAAATACATTTCTCCATAGCACAATTTTTCAATGTGACACAAGATATGTTTTCTAACATCTAATAAGATGTTTTCCAAATATCCTTAGTTCCTCTGTAAGAAGAGGTCAGAAGTAGGTAAACTGAGACATATTTAGCAATTAAGGTTTCAGTATTTCATCTTATTTGGAAGTGACATAGATATTCAATGAATTCATCATATAATTTAACTTAGCAAAATACTAAGAGTGGAAGTTACCGAAGATTTGGGAAACTATGTTTTTTGTTGTTTTTCTTTTTAAAATAATCTCTACACCCAAACTATGGCTCAAACTCTGACCCAAAGATCAGGAGTCCCATGCTCTCCTGACTGAGCCCCCCAGGCGCACTAGGAAATTATTTTTAAGCAGACAATACTGTAACACATAATCATTGTTAGAAGTTCACTTGGAAACTGTTATCTCACTAATTATGCCTGGACTACCCATGAAAACTTCATTAGACACTGGACAAAGCCAGCCATTGTCCCGAGCTACTTTTGTTCACAAGTTTTGTAATAGAGATAACATAAATTTATTTGACTAGTAAACCCATGTAGAGTAATTAAAGTTGTTTATCTGCATTGTATTTAATGCTGATAACTCTGAAGATATACCTATTTTAATTAAGTCAAACTTAAATCCAACTTTAAGCCCAAACTAGCTTTTATTTAGTAAAGATGATCTCACATCATGTGAACCTGAAAACACTTATTTTAAAGCCAATTTAAATAGAGCTCTTTTACACCTTAAAAATTATTTTTAAGATTTTATTTATTCATTTGACAGAGGGAGACTCAGCGAGAGAGGAAACACAAATGGGGGAGTAGGTGAGAGGGAGAGGGAGAAGCAGGCTTCTGGTCAAGCAGGGAGCCCAATGCAGGGCTTGATCCCAGGACCCTGGAATCATGACCTGAGCCGAAGGCAGACACTTAATGACTGAGCCACCCATGCGCCCCACAAAGTAATTTTTTTTTTTTACAAATTAAATTTTTTAAAAAGATTTTATTTTCAAGCAATCTTTATACTCAACGTAGAGCTAGAACTCACAACCCTCAGATCAAGAATCACATGCTGTACTGACTGATGTCTCACAAATTAATTTTGACAATACCATCTGGAGATAGAAAAGTATTAGATATCTACAATGTACATGTATACACACACACAGACATGTAGGCAGATAAAGAACACTCATAGTTTTGGTTCTGAAGTTTTGTTTTTTGTTTTTTGTTTTTTATTTTTTTATTTTTATTTATTTATTTATTTATTTAAATTTATTTATTTATTTATTTTGGTTCTGAAGTTTTAGCCATGAGCCAGGCATAGTGATATAAAAGTCATTAGTTTATAAAAGAACAGCTGGATACAATTTGGGTCTCTGGCAGAGGAACAAGTTATGGTGGCTAAAGCTTTTTTTAACTAATATTTGTGGAGAAGACTTTTAAGATTTGTATGTGTCCTTGATAAGTAATGTTAAAGAGGTTGTGGACTGGATTTGGGGGCAATAGAGTTTTTTTTTTTTTTTCCAATATTTTATTCATCTATTTGTAAGAGAAAGAGAGAGAGAGAGAGAGAGAGAGAGAGAGAGAGAGAGCACAAGCAGAGGGATTGGCAGGCAGAGGGAGAAGCAAACTCCGTGCGGAGCAGGGAGCCTGGTGCAGGACTTAATCCCAGGACCCTGGGATCATGACCTGAGCTGAAGGCAGACGCTTAACCCAGTGAGCCATTCGGGGGCCCCGATACAAGGCATAGTTTTTTTTTTTTATCTCAGTTTCTACTTGTTGATTTTTTCTTGTCACCTTAATCTTACATGTTGTTACTAGATGACATCCCCGAGCCCTCTTGGTAGGTGGCTGCTTTCCTTTCCCACAGATTCTCTGGGACTGTTGTCGGTCTCCACTCGCACGATACACACAGTCTTTGGGTAAAGCCCCTAGGCCTCTGCGGTGGAAGACCAGGGTCTTGGTGTGTTGGCATACCGTGGGACAGAGCGTTCCCAGGACGCTTCCATGGAGTTCTGTGTTTATCAGGGAGCTGGCGCATCACCTCAGGGTTCTTAGGAGGCACTGGCCCTAGATATTCAGAATGTTTACATTGGTCCATTCATTTTTCTGACATCACACCAAGGAATGGACCCAAGGAATCCCATTGGGTCAGAGGACAAAGAGTAGGAGCAGTGAGTGGTGACACAGAGACAAAAGGTCTCTGTTATATCCCCTTGGTGGTGCCATTAGTTTTCGGTTGCAAGGACACATAGTAGGAGCACCACCCCCCGACTCTGTAGTTGCAGGCAGAGTTCTTCCATCCTCACCTCTGGGACTCTTTTCCTGCGTGTCTTTAGCCCAGAGCCTCTTGGGCAGTGACAAGGCATTTATGATCCAATTCACCCTCCTTAGCTCTTCTTGGCTTTGAGGCAAGAAGGACGCCCACGCATATTAACAGTCAACTACGGCCTTCATAATTGGTGGTCTAATTGTCTCATTAGAACATAGAGCCTTGGGGTGCCTGGGTGGCTTAGTTGTTAAGTGACTGCCTGTGGCTCAGGTCATGATCCTGGGGTCCCAGGATCGAGCCCCGCATCTGGCTCCCTGCTGGGTGGGAAGTCTGCTTCTCTCTCTCTCTCATTCCCCCTGTTTGTGTTCCCTTACTAGCTGTGTTTCTCTCTGTCAAATAGATAAATAAAGTATTTTTTAAAAAGGAACATTGGGCCTTGACCATGGCCTGTAGCTGTCTTTATAGACTTAGCAGCTAACACCAGAGATGAGCAGGGCACCAGAGTGAATGAATCCCATTTCATTTTGTTTTGTTTAAAGATTTATTTATTTATTTGAGAGAGAGAGAAAGAGTATGAGCGTTGTGGGGAGGGACAGAGGGAGAGGGAGAGAGAGAATCTCAAGCAGACTCCTGGCTGAGCGTGGAACCAGACGCAGGGCTTGATCCCACGATCCTGAGATCACAACCTGAGCCAAAATCAAGAGTCAGATGCTTAACCAACTGAATCACCCAGGCGCTCCATGAATACCATTTTATACCACCCATTTTTTTTTAAATTTTTTTTAAGGTTTTATTTATTTTGACAGAGAGAAACATAGCCAGAGAGGGAACACAAGCAGGGGAGTGAGAGAGGGAGAAGCAGGCTTCCTGCCGAGCAGGGAGCCCGATGTGGGACTCGATCCTGGGTCTCCGGGATCATGACCTGAGCCGAAGGCAGTCGCTCAATCAACTGAGCCACCCAGGCACCCCTATACCACCCATTTTAAATACCAGAATACTTTTCAGTAATAGCTCTACATAAATATGTAATAATTTTTATTTTACTGATTTATTCTTTAGGTTTATAACAATGTAAAGGGGGAAAATGGAAATTTAAAGTCACTTAAATTCAAGAAAATATTTCACACACACACACACACACACACACACGAGCATAGCCTGATCACCTGATCAGGCTGCTCTGAGGAGATCATTAGATTATTATGGCCACTGTGACCTTTTGGGTTGGACAGCATGGGCAACAACACACAACAGAGTCAGTATGTGAAAGCAGATAGCGGCCAACAGACCCCCCAGCACACGGTGTTCCTTTCCCAGATGGTGTTCACCATCTGAATTAGGTGGTTAATAAGCAAATTACAGGTAAAGCGCATTCCCCCTGGTTAATTGCAGAGGCGATCGTGCAATCCCAACTATGCCATTTGTTGTACATTAGTCTTGGCGGATCAATGGCCAATATTGTGGCTGGAGCAGCCCTCGTGGTTCTTACTGTAATTGCGAAATGCCCTTCAGCTGTAACCATTAGGGAACTTTGAAAGAAAAAAACCAAGTTTATTACTTACAAGAGCTGGGAATTACAGTTAGGGCCAGCGAATGAGGCCCCAGAGAGAGAGAGAGAAAGCAAGAGAGAGCAAGCCTGGGGTTCTGCTTTTATTGGGGTTGAGTGTAAGGGCCTAGGCTCACTTGTTACTGGCAAATTTAAAGGAAAAGACCAAGTGTCCCAAATGGTCAGTTACTGAAATCAAGCAAGATCTCTAAAACAAAGAACCTTTGGTGTGGAGAGGTGGCCTGATTTTTTACCTAGTCGAGTGGCTGGCCATGTGTTTATTCAAGATAGCCATCTTTGCTGTTTTATTATTTATTTTATTTTATGTTTTTAAATAAGCCCTACATCCAATGTGGGATTTGAACTCATGACCTTGGCATCAAGAGTCTACTTACTGAACCAGCCAAGGCACCCCTGAGATAGCTAACTTTGAAGTGGATACCTGGGCAGTCAAAGCTTAAGTTGATATTTGCATTATAAAACAAATGAAAACCAACCACCTGTTGGGGTTTTGCACTATAGACAGGCTGGGCAGAGGTCCCAGTGAAGCTTGGCTTTGATACACTCCAGTGAGTGGATCCCGCTGGTTGTCCTTGTTGTTCCAGTGAAGGAGTCTAATGAGCTCATCTGATTATACCTGGACCTCCAGCTGTGTCAAGCGTGACTTCCACCTGTTTCTTTCCCTTGCTCTTCCTCACACAGAGCACCTGGCCCTTCAGGGAATCTGGTCTTTCCCAGCTTGCTCATTGTCCCTCCCCACAGGCACTTCCTCCATTTTCTCTCCATAGATTTTCCTCTTCTTTCTCCTCCTCCTTTTCTTCTTTGAATTATAAACATTGTTGTTTTTTTCTTTTTTTAAAGATTTTATTTATTTATGTGACAGAGAGAAACACAGCTAGAGAGGGAACAAGCAGGGGGAGTGAGAGAGGGAGAAGCAGGCTTCCCTCCAACAGGGAGCCTGATGTGGGGCTTGAACCTGGGACTCCTGAGCCAAAGGCAGCCACTTAATGACTGAGCCACCCAGGCGCCCCTTAATTTATCAGCATTGTTAAAGGAATAGTCCCTTAGACAAATTCAAACAAGCACAGTACAAAAGTCCTTTTGACAGCTTTTATCCCCACCCTCCCATCCCAGTCACCACATCAGAAATAACCTTCGTTCCTCAGCTGGGAGCATACCTGTCCCGAGATCTGTTTCTGGGTGTTTATATATGTTGATGAATGTCAAGAACTAGAGGGTCTTATATTGATGATTGATGTTTTCCACAAATGGAATCATCTGCATACATGATTCTGCAATTTGACTTTTCTCTTTCATAATTATATTGCCATCTTCCTACTTTTTTTTAAGGATTTTATTTATTTATTTATTTGAGAGAGAGAGCATGCACACATAAGTTGGGGGAAGGGCAGAGGGAGAGAGAAAATCCCCAACAGATTTTGCTGAGCCTGATGTAGGGCCCAACCCCCAACCCTGAGATCATGACCCGAGGCAAGTCAAGTGATGGCTGCTTAACCGACTGAGCCACCCAGGCGCCCTCCTGCTCATTCTATTTATTTTTATTTTTAAATTTTTATTTGTTTTTTTTTAATATTTTATCTATTTATTTGAGAGAGAGTGAGCGAGCACAGGTGGGAGCAGAGTGGGATGGGAGGGGAGAGGCAGAGGGAGAGGAAGAAGGCGACTCCCTGCTGAGGACCCAGGACCCTGGGATCATGATCTGAGCCAAAGGCAGACGCTTAACTTACTGAGCCACCCGGGTGTGCCCAGCTCATTCTTTTTAAATGGCTGCACTGTGGGCCGTAGAGTGGACATACCATTCCTCACTGACACGTGTTTGGATAATTTCTGGTTCCCCAGGCCTAATAAAGGTTCCTGAAGA
Source organism: Spilogale gracilis (assembly GCA_004023965.1). NCBI lineage: Eukaryota > Metazoa > Chordata > Mammalia > Carnivora > Mephitidae > Spilogale > Spilogale gracilis. The sequence continues at coordinate 15,542 of PITA01026040.1, forward strand.
GGGGAGCTTCAGGGGCCACACTGACCACAGTGTGGCCTGTGCTGTGCGGGGGCTTTTCCCCGTGAGCAGATCCCGTGGGGTGGGTGTGATCGATGGCGGCTATCCCCTCTCTCCCTCAGGAGCGTGTCTGATCCCTGACCTTGAAGTTCACATGCGAGGGATTCCTCCATGGAGAAGACAATGGCCTTGCAAGCAGGTATAATAATATCTTCTATTTTATTGACAAGGAGGCGTTACAGCTGGTGAAAATCTTGTTTAAGTTTGCATATGTGGTCAGCAGGTTTGGGAGGGGACAACCCAAGTCACTCAGCCCGCACCCCTGCTAGTTCTTGTATATCGCATAGTGTGGATGGCTCGCCAGTCCAGGGCTGTGGGACTGGGTTGAAGGAGGTGTTCACACACAAGTGAGGCTGTGCTTTGTCCAGACTGTGTTTTCTTTTTTTTTTTTTTTAAGATTTTTAAAAATTTATTGACAGAGAGAGAGACATCATGAGAGGGAATGCAAGCAGGGGGAGCGGGAGAGGGAGACGGGGGCTTCCTACCAAGCAAGGATCCCGATGTGGGGCTCGATACCAGGACCCTGGGATCATGAGGTGAGCCGAAGGCAGACGCTTAACGACTAAGCCACCCAGGTGGCCCTGGACTGTGGGTTTTAAGGGCAGAGCATGATGGGGAAGAACATCTGGCTCAACCAGACTGGGAAGGGGAGTAAAGGCAGTTGGGAAAGGTGGGAGTCCAAAGTTAGGGATGAGGTGGTGATACCACTTTCGCACCAACCTCTGCGGACCATCTGCTCCCACCTCTTGGGCTGGTGTCCTGTGTTGGGTTAGGAGTGGGCATGGGGTGGAGAGGTGGAGGGGGCCTGGAACCTGGCTTAGTCACAGCAGCCTCTGAGATCTTGACGCTGCTCTCCTTTCGCTTTTCCCTTCTCTCCAGGCCAAAGGTATTGCAGGAAAATGGAGCGAGCATCCAGAAGGACCAGTTAGTTCTATAGCTTGTTCTCTTCTCCCACTGAGCTTCTCAGTTTTGCCTGAGGTCATGTGAGTTGAGCTCACACTCACTTGCTGCTAAGGGCGCCTACAAGGGCAGAATTTTTCCAAAGAAGTCCCAGCAAGTGAGAGGTAAACCAGTGAGTCAAATATACATCTGCCTGACTCCAGAATCTATGGTCTCATCAGCCCTTGGGGGGGTGGCTCCTCCTCCTGTTGATAGTAATGTCTACTATGGACCATGTTCTGTATCTGTATCTGCTTTGACTCCTTTATCAGACCTCATCCCTTATCAGCCGCTGATGTCTCTGCTTGCTGAGGCCAAGTTTACAGGAAGGGAAATGGACGAACAGAGAAGCTGGGAAGCTACTTGCCCAGAAGAACACAGCAAGTAAGTGGCAGAGCTGGGACCTCAGCTTGGGCACCTAGCTCCAGCCTCTGTGTCCTTGTCCTCTTTGTGGCATGGCCTTCATCAGAACCCACTTCCCCAGATCCAATCCCACCTATCTTACTCCACTCCGGGGGAGGAGGGGGGCAGAAGAACCACTTTTTAAAAAAAAATTAATTCCAGTTAACAATATAGTGTTACATTAATTTCAGGTGTGCAATGGAGCGATTCAACACTTCCATACAACACAGGGTGCTCATCACAGCAAGGGCCCTCCTTAATGCCCTTTACCTGTTTTACCCATCCCCCCCACTCTCTGGTAACCCTCAATTTGTTCCCTGTAGCTAAGAATCTGTTTCTTGGCTTTTCTCTGTCCTTCTCTTTTCCTTTGCTCTTTTGTTTTGTTCCGTAAATTCCACAGATAAGTGAAATCGTATGGCACGTGTCTTTCTCTGACCGAGTGCTTATTTCGCTTTGCATTATACTCTGGAGATCTGTCCCTGTCATTACAGATGGAAAAGATTCACTTTGTTGAGGAGTTTCCCTGGTTTCTTTTGGGGAGACTTTACCTCGATCCCCTGCTCACTTGTGCACAAGCTGAGAAGGGCGCTTGTGGAGTCTGGGATGCTCATGGGCTTCCTGGCTCACCTCCCAGAGCCCCCCTTGGTGGGGCGGAGCTGGGAGAATCCTGAGTGTCCCTTCTTGAGCTCACAGTGCAGGGCGCTGCTCTACCAATCCCATAGTAAGTGGGGCCACAGATGAACTGGTCTCACCCCTCAGGGGGCCCGCAGTCTGGAGGAAGGCAGACCAGGAAATGGACCTGGCTGCCTACTCAGTCAGGTATCCCAGCCTAAGCTCTTTTTCCTCCCTGGGGTCTCGCTGCCGTGCCTCCCCACACCCTTCCCTGCCTGCCCCTCTCAGGAGCTCCAGGAGCAGCTCACTGAGTGTCTCCCAGAATTCCCCAAGAGGAGTTCTGTACCATAATACTTTTCACACCCCTCACGACTCCCCCAGGAGGCTGCACTGTGGGGCATGGTGTTGTGTGCAGGGAGCCCCAGGGGCTGGGGTCAAGGACAGTCAGAGTGGGCTCTCCTGAGAGGGGGAGCCTTGTTTTGAAGGAGGGTAGGACTCTGGCAGGTCAGGAAGGCTGGGCTGGGGGCCTGGGGGGGTGGGGAGAGGGTGTTCCAGCAGAGGAAAGCAGCCTGTCCTTTAGGGGGCCCCACTGAGCCCGTGGGTGGGGGCTGGCGGGGAGGCCAGAGGCCAGCTCACAAAGCTCCAGAATGCCCCCTAGGCTCCAATGGTGGGGTGTGGGGTGGAGGGGTTGCTGTGGGAGCTGAGCCCCAGCACTGCCATCACAGCCTCCGTGGCCTTGCTAAGCCCTCTTCTGCCTCTGGGGACCTCAGTTACTCCTTCTGAACAATAGGGAGTTGCAATAGCGTTGTTACATACTTCTTTGTGCCGTTTAGAACTCTTAATCTCTTTTTTTCTTCATAAGATCTTATTTCTTGGGCACCTGGGTGGCTCAGTTGGTTAAGCGACTGCCTTCGGCTCAGGTCATGATCCCGGAGACCCGGGATCGAGTCCCACATCCGGCTCCCTGCTCGGTGGGAAGCCTGCTTCTCCCTCTCTCACTCCCCCTGCTTGTGTTCCCTCTCTGGCTGTGTTACTCTCTGTCAAATAAATACAAAAATCTTAAAAAAAAAAAAGATTTTATTTCTTTATTTGACAGAGAGCAAGAGAGCTTGAGCAGAGCAAAGAGACAGAGGGAAAGGGAGAAGCAGGCTCCCAGCTGAGCAAGGAGCCCAATGTGGGACTCGATCCCAGGACCCTGGGACTGTGACCTGAGCAGAGGGTAGACTCTTAACTGACTGAGCCACCAGGTGCCCCTAGAGCTCTTAATTTCTTAGAGACTACTGAACCAGTAAATCAAAGTGCATGTTGTATTTCCCCAGTAATTTCAATTTCTGCGATTTGAGGAACTCCCAGAAGCAACTCCCTGAGGCTGTTCCCGTCATGACTGTGGGGCCAGTGGCAGGGCCGCCTTCATCGCTGACCACACACCACAGGTCACATCCTTGGACTCAGGTGGCCACACTTCATAGACAACACAGCCACGGTGAGGCCGTGAGGGAGTGCGGGGCTCCCCTTATCGTGTTTCATTTACTGGAAGAGCTTGCCCCAGAGAGCACGAGACCCCAAAGTCTGTTGTTCAGTCTGTGGCTGAGAACCTGGAGCTTTTGCTGAGGGCCCTGCATTTCCACAAAACATCTGCCACAAGACGAGGCTGCAGGAATCAAAGGAGGACCGTTGCTCAGAGAAGTCCTAGAGTCGTGGCCACGTGGCCGGGGCCAGAGCCCCACGTCCGAGGGTGTGGGGAGCCAGGGGAGGTTCGGAGGAGTGGGAGGGGTCCTGGAAATCAGAGACTCAGGGGAGAAGAGTGAGACCCTAAGGACCGGAGAAAATCCCATAGAGCACAGTGAAGTCTTGGAGGGACAGGGAGGAATCCTGGGGAGCAGAGAGGGAGTCCCTGGGACCTGCCTGAGCCCTGCCCCCCCATCCGGCAAAAGCAGTCAGCTGGCTAAGGATTAAATATCTTAATTTACCAAAGTTACCCAGAGAGACCACTTTTAGGCAACCACGGAGCATTGAAAACCTTATACAAACAGGCCCATTGGTGACCCACCTCATAAACCCTGGCTGAGCACTGGGTTACTTACACCGGGCACCTGTACCAGAAAAGGGGAATTCTGTATGTTCCCATACCTCCACACCTTCTCTCTTAACTACAGCCCCCAACCCCTGTCCTGTCCTCAGCTCCCTTGCAGTATATTCGATAAACTTCTATCTCCTTTGTTCTTCTGCCTTGGGTGAATTCTTTCACTGCCTACAAGGCTGGCCTCCACCCAGACGGTTGCCCCACATTTGGTGGCCGCCATTCCATCAGAGGGCACCACATTAACAACATTTTGTTTTAATGACCCTTCATTCGTAGTGTATTCTTATGAATATGCTCTTCGTAGTGACATTTCTCAGATATGTTAAAGAGATTGAATGCTGAGTTTGGCAAATTTGTTCTTCTTACAGCTTTGTCTTTTTATTTTTTTAAGGAATTTGTTTATTTATTTGATGGAGAGAGAGACACAGTGAGAGAGGGAACACAAGTAGGGGGAGTGCAAGAGGGAGAAGCAGGCTTCCCTTGTGAGCAGGGAGCCCGATGGGGCGCTTGATCCCAGGACCTGGGGATCATGACCTGAGCCAAAGGCAGATGCTTAACGACTGAGCCACCCAGGCACCCATGGGTTTGTCTTTTTAATATAGAACATAGTCTTTTTTGCTATACAATACAAACTAGCTCTGTATAAATGAAAATTTTAGTTTGTTTGATGTCTCTTAAATATTCAGTAATTTTCTGATGTGCCTTCTTTTAGTGTCTTAAGAATATTGTTCTGTTTTTTCAGACTGAGCAATTCACAAAGTCTAGCAAGTGTGTCAATTAATCAAAGGGGTCTTCAAACATTTTATACCACTTACAGGAATTCATGCTATAGGAGAATCATTTGAACACTTTTAAGATTTATATGCAATTCTACTAGGTCTGTTTTTATTTCTCTTCATAATCAATTTGAGCAGACATGGAAACATAAACTGGGATGGTGAACCTGAAAAGAGGGAGACAGAGACGGGCGAGACCAAGGACAAGAGGGTGGGGTTCCTGGAACCCTGGAGGCCTGGGCCCTCTCATCCTCTCAGGGCCCATGAGCCCATTCTTCCCTATCCCAGGTAGAGATACATGAGTACATTTTGGACAAATGACTAAATTTTGTCAACTGTGTTAATGGGTCATTTAGAAAATTAATGTTTACTCACTGACTCTGAGAGATTTTTTTCCTCCATTTGATTTTCTCCAAGTGTCCCTGACACCCCTCATGCTGGCTTATGTCCTAGCTAGGTTGGGTCTGTCCCAGGCTCCCCTGGAGTTTGGGTGTCCCGCCCTCTGCAGCCTGGTGACCCACCTACCTCCCCTTCCCTGCTCAGACTTCAAAGAAGCCTGTTTCCTGCTCTGGGCCCCCACAGAGTCTCTTGGGGACCACTGTTGCCTCCCCTCTGTCACTGCTTCTAACACTCCCCATTCCTCTCTTGTCTCTTCATATGGCCCCTAGAGGCCACGATGCCTTTGCTCAAGCTGTACCCCCTGGCCCCAGAGCTCTCTTTTTCAGTTCAAGGTTACTCCCTGACGCTGTGGCCCCTGTCACTCTCTGGGGTAAAGGATAAAGGATAAAGCATCACCAGTGAGAGCACTTAGAGACAGTATGTATACCTTGGGCCCCCAGGGAATGGTAGAAAAAATTCCCTCTGGGCCATTGGCAATCAGGGAGGGTATCTGGGGGAGGAGGGATTTGGGCTGAACTTGAGAGATGGATTGGGTTCAGGCATGCCGTGGGGTGAACCTGGGACACCCAGGAGAGGCAGAAGAGATGCCTTACTAAGGTTTATAGGCAGAAGCCAGTGTGGTGTTCCAAGGTTTAAGCAGGTGGGAGGAGTGGACAGGTTGGCAGATGATGGACAACCTTGAATGCCCGGCTGGAGGGCTAAACTTGGCCCCTGTGGACAGGGCTGGAGATGTGGTGTGTGTGGTTCCACTTCAAAGCTGGGCTCCTAGCAAACATAAGGAGTCAATTAGAGGAGCACCTGGGTAGCTCAGTGAGTTCGGCATCTGACTGTTGATTTTGGCTCAGGTCATGACCTCGAGGTCTTGGGATTGGGCCTTGCAAAAGCCCCTGATGCTGAGTCTACTCCCAAATCTCTCCTTCTGCCCCTCCCCACACTTGCCCCATGTGTGCCCACACTCTTTCTCGCTCTCAAAATAAATAAAATCTTAAAAAAAAAAGAGTCAATTGGAATTACTTGTAATGTGGGTATTTACCCTAAAGATACAAATGTAGTAATCTGAAGGAGCACGTGTACTCCAATGTTTATAGCAGCAATGTCCACAAAAGCCAAACTATGAAAAGAGCCCAGACGTCCATTGGCAGATGAATGGATAAAGAAGTTGTGGTATATATATACAATGGAATATTAATTATGCAGTCATCAAAAAAATAAAATTTTGCCATTTGCAATGATGTGGATGGAACTAGAGGGTATTATGCTTAGCAAAATAAGTCAATCAGAGAAAGAATTATCATATGATCTCACTGATATCAGGAATTTGAGAAACAAGACAGAGGATCATAGGGCAAGGGAGGGAAAAATGAAACAAGATGAAACCAGAGAGGGAGACAAACCATTAGAGACTCCTAATCTGGGGCTCTGGGTGGCTCAGTCGTGAGGCATCTGCCTTCCGTTCAGGTCGTGATCCCAGCGTTCTGGGATTGAGTCCCATATGAGGCTCCCTGCTCGGCAGGAGGCCTGCTTCTCTCTCTCTAGCTCCCCCGTGGTTATATTTCCTCTCTCACGGCCTTTCTCCATCATAAATATATAAAATCTTAAACAAAACAAAACAAAAAGAGACTCTTAACTTCAGGAAACAAACTGAGGGTTGCTGGAGGGGAGGAGGGTGGGAGGGATGGGGTGGCTGGGGGATGGACATTGGGGAGGGTATATGCTATGGTGAGTTCTGTGAATTGTGTAAGACTGATGAATCAATGACCTGTACCCCTGAAACAAACAATACATTATATGTTAATAAAAAAAGAATTACTTGTAACAACCAAAAAATAGACACACCTCAAATGTCCATCCATTGATATATGGATGGACAAAAAGGAATAGAATACAGTAGAATACGATCTGGCTCCAGAAATGAAGTACCAGTACATGTGCATCATGGAGAAACCCTGGAAACATGCTAAGTGAAAAAAACCAAACCGTTTATATGAAATGTTCAGAATAGGAAAATTCATAGAGACAGAAAGTAAATTAGTGATTGCCTAGGGCTGGGGGTGCAGCTTGGGGGCAATGAGCAGTGACTGCTAAAAAGGTTTTCTTTTTCTTTTTTTTTTAAGGATTTATTTATTTTAGGGGAGGAGAGAGAGAGTGTGTGTGTGTGCGTGCAAGTGAGTAGAGGGAGGGGCAGAGAGAAGGAGAGAGAATCTCAAGGAGACACACTGCTAAGGCCAGAGACTGAGATAGGCCTTAATCTCAGGACCCTGAGACCATGACCTGAGCCGAAATCAAGAAGCAAATGCTTAACAGACTGAGCCACCGAGGTGCCCCTCCAGGCGGTTGCTTTAGGGGATGATGAAATGTTCTAAAACTGACTGTGGTGCTGCTTTGCAGAACTCTGTGAATATACTAAACATCATCAACTTTACACTTTTTTTTAAAAGAAGATTTTATTTATTTGACAGAAACACAGCTAGAAAGGGAACACAAGCATGGGGAGTGAGAGAGGGAGAAGCAGGCTTCC